>LPNX010610544.1:107681-147676 GCA_001517045.1 Pseudotsuga menziesii
TGTATTTCAGAGTTAAAAGTGCTTTCCTTCCAAGGGGTGCATGTGCCTATTTCGTTGTGGCACATCTGACCTGGAGGCCTTTCTTTTGGCCTTTAGGTAGTTGTGCCCATTGTACATGAGCCGTATCTTATTTTCTGTTAATACAAGTAGCATTTTCTTAAAAACTGAAAAAAACAAAAATAGAAGACAGGGGTTTTCTAACTCTACTCAACCTCAAAAACAAAACAAAAACACTTTTCACGAGAGGTGAAGGGAAAAACCAGCAGTGAAAAGATCAAGATATTTTTTGGTAATTTTCTTCTTGCTTCCAGAAACTATATACTGGCATTTTCTGCAGTTTCCTAAGAAATCTACTCTACTTTTTCTACCCTTACTGAACTCTAGCCTTGCCAGAAACTCATTTCTTGCTATTTCCAATACTTGGGGACACATAGTGTAAATTCTTGCTCTGTATAAGCTGCTGAGATGATCAACTCTTGAAGAATTGGTTGGCTTTGTGTGAGAATGTTCTGAGTGCTGTTCCTGAATATTTTTTTCCCTATGTTGTACTTGTTTACATTAACATGCTGCCGAAAGCTTGTTTAATATTTAATACTTTCTGTCTATAAAAATTGCTTGACACCATTGTTCTGTTTTGATGTTTTATCTTGAACAAGTGTGTAGGGTTTGCAAAAAAATCTTCTTTTGGTACTTTTTATTTGAAACTTGAGTTTGACATTGTTGATGATCCATGTGGGAATTGCAGTAGAGTGAAGAAACGAGAACTGAAGAAAAGGGATCCATTTCACGTACTGCAAGACGACCAAATTTGTTAGTTGAAATACCTTCAAGAAGCATGGATGATTCTAATCCCAGCATCTTGAAAGTAAACTTACCACCAACTCCAGGTTCAACAACAAAGACAAAAATTCGATCGCTTATTCCACGACCAAGCTTCAAGAACAAGGCATCTACATCAGAGGGTGAAAAGACTGTTCTGCTCACCCCAGTGGCTTCATCAAAATCATCACCACCTTACGGAGGAGATCGGACAACTCGTACTCAAAGATCATTTTCACTGACAAAAGTATTTGTGCCACTATCTACAAAAAGAACATCATCCCTGCCAGTTAGTCCTACTACAGATTTGTGTCTGTCAGCCCCTGATTCAATTCATGGTGGACACATGATTGAGACAAGTGCTTTAACTGTAAGTGCTTGTTGGCCTTTTCATTGATTAGAGCTATCAAGTTATTTATTTGCTGTCTAATTTTTTTACTTCATGTCTACGGTATCTTTAACTTGCTATTTTTAATCCATGTCATAGTCTAATGCTACCTGGTTTGTATGCAATGATCCCACCCTGCATATAGACCAATATGTGCATCATGAGGAAAGCAAGTTCTAGGGCTGGAAGAGATGAGGTGCCAATTGGAGGAAGAAAAAAGAATGTGTTTTTGTCCTGAATATGATGTTTTCAGGTGGTGTTTTTGGTCCATCTCACCATCATCATAGAATGAAACCATTACCTCCTCTCTCATCCTTTTGCATCAGTTTAAACCACAGTAGCAATATTCAGCCATATTGGTCTTTGTTGTACAGAAATTTCAAGAGTAGGATGAAATTCGGCAAATTTTTGATATATACGGCTACAGTATGGTCAAATTACTTTTTAATTCTTTGATAAGATACCTCATGTATTTGACACCAATCTACTCATAAACCCCAAAAAAGTCAGTTTCTTTTTAAAAAACCCTTAAAAATCTATAAATTATTAAATATAGAGTTAATCATCAAATTTTCAATGAAATAATTATTTTTATTATATAATGCGTGCTCATTAGGCTGAAATTTTTCTACAATTTGGAAAAAAACATACATTTGTATCTATGAGAATCTGTATACTTTGTATTGGAGCCATACTTATTTTTTTGTCACAACTTTTTGAATTTTCCCTACTGAATCATATTAAAAGTTATATCCGTATTCGAATCTTGTTACCATGGTTCAAACAAAATATGCCAAATATAGCAACTATTATAAGTTATAACATACCTCACAGTAGCCCTAGACTGAGAAATGTGGGATCAAGACAGTGAGGAGATGATATGAGTGCCCCATGTTCTACAAGCATGCAGAACTGGAAAATGATTGCAATAAATACTAAATAGTACAAAATTTTGCAGGGAGTTCAAATTTTTAATTCAAACTCTAAACCTGTTAATGTAGAAAATGAAATATAACAAGGACATTCAACATGATTAATGCCTTGAAAATGTGATTTTTTTTTCAGTATTTTTGGTCTTCCTTCTCTGAGCCCTTTGCTAAAGTTTGTTTGGACAGAAGTGATACCTTATAGCTATTTTCTATCTTCATTAACAGTTTCTATGTGAAGCTTACTTGTCATTTTATATGATGGTCATGTTCATCAGTAGCGGTCCTTTCCTTTATCCATGCAAGATTATATATTATCTCCCTTATAACACCCAGTAGTTGGATCACAAAACTTTCCACAGGTAAATTAGAAGGATTACTTCAGCCTTACTAAACTAGCTTTCTAGGTGTTAGTTGTAAATGCATACCTGCATGTAATGATATTGGTATTCAGTCTGTTATAATTATTTCAAGATCTGTTGCACATATATCATGGGACATTCAACTTGCTCACATGAAACTACGGAAAATTCACAATCTTTTGAGACCTTTGAAACTATTGTGATATATTGAACATATTGCAATATTTTGTCACAATATTACGAGTTGATGCAATTTATTGCTGGGGCCACGATTTCTTGGAGATGGCAGCAAGTATTTTTTTTTAAAAAAAATTCCACCCACCGTCGATACAGCGACAGCAATGCAAGTATTTTTTTTTAATAAAATTTCACTCAACGTCGATACATCGATGCAAGAGCGTGGCTATAGCGACAGAACGACGTGGGTATAGCGACAGAATTGCGTGGCTATAGTGACGGCTTGGATTTCCATTTTTAAAAAAACATTATACAGAGCGTGGCTATAGCAACGGAAAGGCGTGGGTATAGCGACGAAATTGTGTGGCTATAGCGACGGCTTGGATTTCCATTTTCTAAAAAACCTTATACAGAGCGTGGCTATAGCGACGGAAAGGGATCGTCGCTCTTGTGACACAAATTAGGGGTCATCTCTATTGCGACGAAATAGTTTCCATGGAACAAAAAACACTTAGACGTGGCAATATCCACGCTTTTCCGTGGATATTGCCACATTTTTGCCGTGGCAAAATTGATCACTTGTACTAGTGACGGTGGGAGCAAGACTGACTAAGGCTTCCGATCAATAAATAAAAAATCATCGCCAATTGAAAGGAATAAGGACTATGCATCAGAACTTGAAAACACTAATCATCGACACAATAGTCCACTAAGGAGCCTCAACAGCGGGAGACCGACTGACTATGGGTTCCGAGACAATATAGACTCATCGACAATCAGAATAACTAAGGGCTACAAATAGGTGAGGTAAAGCTAAGAAGCTCTGCATTTTTGGTGAGGCAACGGACAAGGCTTTCGATCAATCACAAAAATAATTCCGAATAATAGTTACGCGCATTGGCAAATAACAAGACTTTCCATTGGCAGCGTAGAGGACTAATGCCCTGATTCCTTTGACAAACGAATTTCGACAGCAATAAAACTAGTTCATTCCATCTCCAAAATAGCGACAAAACTTAAGTCTAGGGCATAAATGTTCTAGAAGACAGAGATTTCGATCAACGACCACGGTGGTAAGGTAGAAAATCTGGCAGATTAAATAAGAAATATCACTTCAGTTAAACACCGAGACACTGGCTGTTGGCGGCAATTTTACAGTGAACCAGCAGTGGTGATTATTAGCGACCACTGCAGTTATTATCTATTTTCTCAGTGAACTAGATCTTCACAATAAATAGACAAATAGTTAGCAAGGGTTTGAATCCCTAATATGAGAAAACTATCACTTTCAAGTATTTTTTGTGGAAACAGATTGGATTTTTAGGATCTGTCATTTTTGTAGAACGCTATAAATCCCATGATTGATTTTATAATAAGGGTTCAACTTCAGGTATTTATGAGCCAATAATGCTTTCAAGCTTCTCATTTTTCTTATTCATGATATAAGCTCTTTTGTTGTGATCTGTTCAGCCATCATCTCTTTGTTTACTATGTTTATGCCTAAATGTGCATTTAGATCATTTTCAGATTTATTAAAAAGCTGATAGCTGTCATCCTATGTGTTTATTAGTGATATATGATTTATAAATACCATCCTCAGCGGGATTTAGCCATTTATATGCATGTGTTATGTATGTAAGTCTGCCATCCTAGTGAGTTCTCCATCCCTGCACCTTATTGTCAAACTTCTAAGCAAATTGCAACTAAAAGCCTTGTAAACGAGTGATTTTTATGCATGCCTTGAGAGTGTAAAGGTTACATAGGTCGATTGAATTGACCCATATCTTAAAACCTCAAAAATCATTGTAAGTTACCAGGCATCCTCGAGCTACAACCTAGAGGAGTTTCCTAGAGTGATAACACACCGAAAGCAGAAAGATGCGCAGAAAGTATTTTTGGCATAGAGGACAAGTTTTGGTAAATATACCTAGCTCAGGGATGAAGGGTAAAAGCTGAAAGCTACTGATGTATACCATCAAAAGAAGTATGTTCTAGTCTTGGGAATACATCAAAGAGGAGAGGGTCACAAAACCCTACCTATTTTAACCAACAGTGGCTCATCCATTAGAAGACAAGTTATAGTTTTCCTCTAGTATCCACTATAGTCATCAAAAGGTTCAAAGAGTGAACAAGTCTTAGATTTAGTTAAACTAGTAGTTAAATTAGGGTTTTTGACCTAATTATGCAAAAAACAATTATTTTGTCTATTTTTAGTAAATCAAATCCAATTTTTCAGGATCTGAATATTTTTGTAAAGGCTATAAAGCCTAAGACTTATGCTATAGAAAAGGTTCGAATTTGGGGACATATAGACCATTACTACTATCAAGCTTCTCATATTTCTCATGACCTAACATAAGCTATTTTGCTATCATATGTTCATCTTTAATTTCTTATCTGTTCTATGCTTATGCTTGGATGTGTTGTTCAGGTTTATTCATTTTAATTGATATATGTTAGCTGTCATCCTATCTGCATATTGATGATTTGAATTATAAGTACTTTCCTTGTTATGATTAGCCATTTATATATATTTGTTTTATGTATGAATCTACCAGCATGATAAGTTCTCCATCTCTGCACCATATTATCAAACCTCTGA
This sequence comes from Pseudotsuga menziesii, assembly GCA_001517045.1. NCBI lineage: Eukaryota > Viridiplantae > Streptophyta > Pinopsida > Pinales > Pinaceae > Pseudotsuga > Pseudotsuga menziesii. The sequence goes on from LPNX010610544.1 coordinate 112,956, forward strand.
ATAGTGGTAGTTAGAAGCCTTATCCCTGATTGAGTTTCATGCATGTCTTGAGAGTGTGAAGTCTTGTAGGTCACCTAAATTGATCCACTTATAAAACCATAAAAACATTTAAGTTACCAGCCATCCTCGAGCTGCAACCTAGAGGAGTTTCCTCGAGTGATAATAAATTGGCGTCATTTCCACGGAGAGGAGACTGAAGCTCATCTTCCCTCGAAGACGACATAGATCCTGCTTTGATGATGGACAAAGTTTGGACACTATTCTGGTTTTAATAATCTATCTGGAAACTACATTGGAATAAGTTGGCTTCAAGAATACCAAGTACCAGAGAAAAACCTAAAGGGCCACCAGTAACACCTGTTTCAGATCCAGAAGAGGTCCTAAGAAGAGCTAGTGCTTCAATAAGGTAGACCTCCAGAGCTACAAAGGAAGCTACATCAGGTATTTCAAGAGATATTTCTACTATTATTTCTTCTGGTGAAACATTAAAATCTCAAGAATTTATAAATACATCAGAAAATTTTAGGGTTGAGAAATCTTCAAGAACTATTGCTTGTGAAGATCTCATCCTTAGCAACTCCATGAAGGATGAATTCCATGGCGAATCCAAAATATTAAGATGTCAAAAGCATTTGCTGGTCTATTGGCTCGCAGGTTTACACCTCTTGACTTCTCCTCAGTTCCTAGTTTCCCACATCTAGTACATGATATGTCTGAATGGGGATATTTTCTACCTGTCTTCAAAGAGGAGGAAGAAGAGAATCCTGCAGAACACCTCATCAAGTTTTGCGAATGCATGGATCTATTAGATCAGTAGAATGAAGATGTTCATGTATTCATTATATGGTGATGCACATCAATGGTATTTTTCTTTACCTCCTTCCAGCATTTCATCATTGAAGGATTTTCACAAAGCATTCACTGAGCATTGTAAAAGGTACTATTTAGATGAGTTTGCATTTGATAATTGTTGTGAAGAATATAAGTTGTATTCTCAAGATAAAAAGGTAAATAGAGAATAATATCTCCCTCAAGAGCTACCTCATCTGTCTTATGATCTTCATGATGAGGCACTTTCCCATAAACATAAATTAGAAAGGAGTAAGGAAGAAGCTGAAGGTTCTTCGAATACTATTTTTTCTGATTTCCATAAATTTGAAGAGTTAATCTCTTTAATTATGAACCATGAGGATCCGTTTTCTATTGGTCAAAAGCCAATATAAATTAGTAAGAGTTATCCACAGCTTTTAGGTTTACAGACTAGGGGAAACAGCAAAAGACAGGAGGAGATAAATTTACAGAGGTCATCAAGTAATAAAGAAGAACAACAAGAATTTTTTTTTTCTCCTTATGTACCTTTCATTTTAAATTTTGATGTAAATACTGCTGATGATGAAGAAGAAGATTTTAAGTTTTGTGAGGATTTGTCCACTTCTGGAATTTATTTTAGTTCTACTTTTCAGAAAAGAGGTGATCAGAGACATATGCATGTCATGGTTAATGATAGCTATGAAGAGTATGCTACAATAGGTGACATCTCTCATTGTGATCGAGATATTAATGATATTCATAATGTTAACCATAATATAGATTCTTTTGACTTTGTACCAAATGCATCTGCTAACTTAGGGTGGCAAGAAGATCAATTTGTTCCCTTTGGAAACCCGAAAGATAATGAGCAGATTGAAGGAACAACATGTAAAAAATTTGGATCTGCAGCAAATACTAAAGGCAGCCCTCAGTTTTATCATTTGTAGGCAAAGGAAGAATGCAACAGATATGAAGAGGAAGATGATGATCTAAAAAGTCCAAAATAGTAGGGCATAACTCATCCTTTCCAGTCAAAGGTTGAGCAATCTACAGTTAACGTAGAGATCACTGAAAGCAGCCAACAAAAGCATTTCATTGAGTTGGAACAGCAGCATAGAGAGGTATTCCTTTATGGTTTTTATGAACTTGTTCATGACTATTTGGAACTTATAAGTAGTGTATATATCAAAATATTTTTGTGAGATGATAGCTAGTTCCGTCACCCTTTGAAACTACATTGATGCATGCTAGGGTTTCATTTATTTCTAGGGTCAAGATCAAGGATAAGTTCAGCAGAGCAACTTCTGACATGGCTTCATTGGAAGCATGATGTCACGTGATAAGAAGCCTCTATTGATTATAATTAGGAGTAGGAATATATAGGAAAATAATCTCTTAATATCAGTAGCTAGGTAATTTTTAGTTGTTTTCATGAATAAGCAAAGCGGGCTACAGGCAAGTTGTAATAGATCAGTTATAAAAGACAAATGACTCCATCCCCAATGGAACACTAGAAGATAGGTTTAATTCTTATTTTTTAGGAAAGGCATTTTTGTCTGGGGTTCTTGGGACCTTACAAGAAGGTTCCCATCCCCAAGTAGGAGATATATGTTATCTCCCAAAATAAATTTATTTTCAATAAGTTCACTTAGACAATTTATTTTTTGATAGGATGAATATTTCAAGTCATATTCTGAAAGATATTGGGATGACTAACAAATTTGGGGTATCTGATGTTCTCTTATTTGATAAATTTGAAATTTTTAGCATTCAGTGGCTTAGGCGAGATTTTCAATAACTCATTAGCCACCGAAAAGCCTAGCTTTCGACAACTAATAGTTTAACGTAGGACCATGATTATCCACCGAAATATTGCTCATCATGTTCTTATTAAAATTCTGGGAAAAGTACTTTCAGTGGCTTAGGCGAGTTTTCCAACAGCTCATTAGCCACCGAAAAGATTTGGTTTCGACAGCTTAGCAAGTGTTTGCAGGAGGAAATTAACCACCAAAATCAAATGACATATGTTTTTGGAAAGGGAAGATTTCGGTGGCTTGGGTGAACTTTCAAATAGTTCATTAGCCACCGAAGGCCCTGCCTTTCAGCAACTAAACAATGAGATCCAGAAAGACAGTAAATCATCAAAAGCTTGTTACGCATGTTCTTTTGGAAAGAAAGTTTCGGTGGCTTGAGAGAACATGGAGGTGGTTCATTAGCCACCGAAATCTCAACATTTGGTAGCTAGCAGACAAAAACCTAACACTCTTAACCATCGAAAAATATGAAAAGTGAAAATGGTTGTCTTCCCATCAAAATCAAATTCATCAGCATGAGGCGTGTCATAATTTAGCATGATTAATCACCTAAAAGGTCATGGAACTGCAGTAAAGAATGATTTTATGGATAATAATTCATTATTGATACCAAAATACTGATAGAAATCTAAACCCTAGCCTACCCTCCATCTGTCCCATGATTGCAATAAACCTCCATGAAACACCAAGTTCACATTAAAATGATTGCTAGGCTGTCTATCTCGAGGATATCACCAAAATTCACCATCATCTCATTCAAGTACCAATAAAAAGTTAACCCCTCAGAATCAGCTCCATACCTTCAGTACACTCCTCATTTGTTTCATGCATTCTTACTACTCGAGGTCATCTTTGAAAACCAGTCCGCTAACCTCCTCCACATGATTTGAATTTCAATTTTGCAGGCGCAGGGAGGAGGACCCACTCAAAAAACTCAAAACATAGGCTTCTTTGGATAATCGTGGTTTCAAATTGGTCTCTAAGCCACTGAAATTAGACTTTTCGTAGCTAAGACTGAAATTTTAGGGTGCTCTAAGCCACCAAAATTGGTGTTTTACTATGAAAAGGTATCATTTTAAAACGGTGATTCTGAGTGACTGGAAAATTAATTTGCAAAATTATTAGAGGTTTTTTTTCCTGACATGTCATAAAACAATAACCTCTCTCATTTTTTCTATAGTTATTTCATATTGGGATAATCAAATCCATCTCTGATCCCTAATTTTTGGATCTCAGAATTTCCTTGTTTTACACGTGTTTTTGGAATACAGATATCTAGAAAATGGAAACGAATTTCAAAAAACTGAGAGAGGTTTTTTCTCAAAAAAGAACTAATCCACAAAAACCTCTTTTAGTTTATACACAGGTGTCACATATTTGTAGAATCAAATGCACCTCTGATCCCCTGTTTTCAGCAGTTTGGCCAAATTTTTAGGGCAAAAGTTGACCTAACAAGGAAGGTTACAATAGAAAAATGAAGAGTTTACTTCACCAACACCTGGGAAAGAGAAATATGAACAAAGAGTAGAGACCTCCTCAAGCAAACCTAGGTCTCAAAGAGTAAACAAATTGCTAGAGGAGTGTATGAGCTGGAAGTTTTAGAAAGAGAGATAAAAAGGAATAATGCCATGTTGACCAAGAGAAATAAGAAGCTACACAATTATTTCCTAGAGATGAGAGGAATGTATATCTTGGTGAAAAGAAGAAACCTAATATAGATGAAGGACAACACTAGGTTGTACAGGATGATCAAGATTTTGAGGTTGCAGGTGAATAATTATAGACCAAACCCCAGCACTCATTTTTCACTAGAAACCTTCACTGAAGCAGCAGTAAGCCGTCAAAATACAGAATCAATCCAGGTTGCTGATGATCCTCCAGACATTGAGTAGGCTGAAGAAAGGTCAGAAGGTAAGCAACAAAACTGAAAAATATAATTTGGGAGGTTTCCAATTTTTTTTTCAAGAACAAGGCTTTCGGTGGCTTAGGCGGACACTGAAGCGGTTCATTAGCCACTGAAAGCAGATATTTTGGCAGCTAACAGACCTGAAATTTTGACTCCTTAACCACCAAAAGAATAAAGAGGCATAGGAAGTAATTTTGGCATAAAGGACCAGTTTTGGTAAATATACCTAGCTAAGGGATGAAGGGTAAAAGATGAAAGTCACTGAGGTACACCATCAAAGGAAGTCTGTTCCAATTTTGGGAATACATCAAAGAGGAGAGGGTCACAAAACCCTACCTATTTTAACCAAAAATGGCTCATCCATCAAAAGACCAGTTACAGTTTTCCTATAGTATTCACTGCAGTCATCTAAAGGTTCAAAGAGTGTACAAGTGTTAGAGTCAGTTAAACTAGTAGTTAAATTAGGGTTTTTGACCTAATTCTGCAAAAAACAATTATTTTGTCTTTATTTAGTAAATCAAATCCAATTTTTTAGGATATGAATATCTTTGTAAAGGCTATAAATCCTAAGACTTATGTTATAGAAAAGGTTCGACTTTGGGGACCTATAGACCATTACTACTCTCAAGCTTCTCATATTGCTCATGACCTAATATAAGCTCTTTTGCTATCATATGTTTAGCTTCCATTTCTTTTCTGTTCTATGCTTATGCTTGAATGTGCTATTCAGGTTTATTCATGTTAATTGATGCCTAATAGTTGTCATCTTATCTGCATATTAATGATTTGAATTATAAGTACTTTCCTTGTTATGATTAGCCNTAGAAACCTTATCCCTGATTGAGTTTCATACATGTCTTGAGAGTGTGAGGTCTTGTAAGTCACCTAACTTGATCCACTTATAAAACCATAAAAACATTTAAGTTACCATCCATCCTCGATCTGTAACCTAGAGGAGTTTCCTAGAGTGATAACAAATTGGCGCCGTTGCCAAGGAGAGGAGACTGAAGATCAGCTTCCCTGGGAGATGACATAGATCCTGCTTTGATGATAGACAAATTTTGGACACTACTATGGTTGTAATCATCTATATTGCGACTCCATTGGAGTAAGGTGGCTTCAAGAATACCAAGTACCAGAGAAAACCCTAAAGGGCCACCAGTAACACCTATTTTAGAACCAGAAGAGATCCTAAGAAGAGCTAGGGCTTCACTAAGGAAAACCTCCAGAGCTGCAAAGAAAGCTACATCAGGTATTTCAAGAGATATTTCTACTATTATTTCTTCTACTAAAACAGTCAAATCTCAAGAATTTATAAATACATCAGAAAATTTTAGGGTTGAGGAATCTTCAAGCATTGTTGCTTCGAAAGATCTCATCCCTGGCAACTCCATGAAGGACGAATTCAGTGGCAACACTAAAATATTAAGATGTCAAAAGAATTTGCTTCTCTATTGGCTAAGAGGTTTGCACCTCTTGACTTCTCTTCAGTTCCTGGTTTCCCACATCCAGTACCTGATATGTCTGAATGGGGAGATTTTCTACCTATCTTCAAAGAGGAGGAAGAAGACAATCCTGCAGAACAACTCCTGAAGTTTCATGAATGCATGGATTTATTAGATCAGCAGCATGAAGATGTTAGTATGAAGATGTTCATGTATTCATTATACGGTGATGCACATGAGTGGTATTTTTCTTTATCTCCTTCCAGCATTTCATCATTGAAGGATTTTCACAAAGCATTCACTGAGCATTGTAAAAGGTAATATTCAGATGAGTTTGCATTTCATAATTGTTGTGAAGAATATACGTTGCATTCTTAGGATAAAATGTAAATAGAGAAGAATATCTCCCTCAAGAGATACCTCATCTCTCTTATGATCTTCACGATGAGGTACTTTCCCATAAACATAAATTAAAAAGGAGTAAGGAAGAAGCTAAAGGTTCTCTGAATACTATTATTTATGATTTCCATAAATCTGAAGAGTTAAACTATTTAATTATGAACCATGAGGATCAGTTTTCTATTGGTCAAAAGCCAATAGAAATCAGTAAGATTTATCCACAATTTTTAATTTTACAAACTAGGGGAAACAACAGTAGACAGGAGGAGATAAAACTACAGAGGTCATCAAGTAATAAAGAAGAACAACAAGAAAATTGATTTTCTCCTTATGTACCTTTCATTTAAAATTTTGATGGAAAGATTGCTGATGATGAAGAAGAAGATTTTAAGTTTTGTGAGGATTTGTCCACTTCTGGAATTAATTTTAGTTCTACTTTTCAGCAAAGAGATGATCAGAGACATATGCATGCTGTGGTTAGTGATATCTATGAAGAGTATGCTGCAATAAGGGACACCTCTCATTGTGATCGAGATATTAATGATATTCAGAATGTTAACCATAATATAGATTCTTTTGACTTTGTACCAAATGCATCTGCTGACTTAGGGTGCGAAGAATATCCATTTGTCCCCTTTGGAAACTCGAAAGATAATGAACAGATTAAAGGAACAACATGTAACAAATTTGGATCTGCAACAAATACTAAAGGAAACCCTCAATTTTCTGATTTGCAGAAAAAGGAAGAATGCAACAGATATGAAGAGGAAGATGATGATCTAAAAATTCCAAAACAGCAGGGCATAACTCATCCTTCCCAGTCAGAGGTTGAGCAATCTACAGTTAACGTGGAGATCAGTGAAAGCAGCCTACAACAACATTTCATTCAGTTGGAATAGAAGCATAGAGAGGTATTCCTTTTTTTTTTTATGACCCTAATGCTGACTATTTGGAACTTGTAAGCAGCGTAGATATCAAAATATTTTTGTCATATCATTGCTGCATGCTAGGGTTTCATTTATTTCTTGGGTGAAGATCAAGGATAAGTTTAGCAGAGCAACTTCTAACATGGCTTCATTGGAAGCATGATGTCACGTGATAAGAATCCTCTACTGATTAGAATTAGGAGTAGGAATAGATAGGAAAATAAGCTCTTAATATGAGCAGCTAGGTCTTTTTTAGTTGTTTTCATGAATAAGCAAAGCGGGCTACAGGAAGGTTGCATGAGATCAGTTACAAAATACAAATACAAATGACTCCATGCCCAATGGAACAATAGAAGATAGGTTTAATTCTTATTTTTTAGGAAAGGAATTTTGGTATGGGGTTCTTGGGACCTTACAAGAAGGTTCCCATCCCCAAGTAGGAGCAAGATGTTATCTCCCAAAATAAATTTATTTTCAATAAGTTCACTCAGACAATTTATTTTTTGATAGGATGAAGATTTCAAGTCATATTATGAAAGAAATTGGGATCAATAACAAATTTGGGGTATCTGATGTTCTATTATTTGATAAATTTGAAATTTTTAGCTTTCGGTGGATTAGGAAAGATTTTTAATAACTCATTAGAAACTGAAAACCCTAGCTTTCGGCAGCTAATAGTTTAATGCGGGACCATGATTATCCACCAAAAGATTACTCATCACATTATTATTAAAATTATGGGAAAAAGACTTTCGGTGGCTTAGGTGAGTTTTCCAATAGCTCATTAGCCACTGAAAAGCTTTGGTTTCGGTAGCTTAGCGAGTGTTTGCAAGAGGAAATTAACCACCAAAAGTAAATGAGATAGGTTTTTGAAAAGGGAAAATTTCGATGGCCTGGGTGAACTTTCAAATAGTTCATTAGTCATCGAAAGCCGTGCCTTTCGGCAGCTAAACAATGAGATCTTAAAAGACAGTAAATCACCGAAATCTCGTTACGCATGTTATTTTGGAAAGAAAGTTTTGGTGGCTTGGGAAAATCTGGTGGAAGTTCATTAGCCACCAAAAGCTCATTTTTCAGCAGCTAGCAAACAAAACCCTAAATACTCTTAACCACCAAAAAGTATGAAAAGTGAAAATGGTTGTCTGCCCATCAAAATTAAATTCATCCGCATGAGGCGTGTCATAATTTAGCATGATTAACCACCTAAAAGGCCAGGTAACTACAGTAAAGCATAATTTGATCACTAATAAGTCATTATTGATATCAAAAGATCGATGGAAATCTAAACCCTATCCTACCCTCCATATGTCCCACGATTGTAGTAAACCTCCACGAAACACCAAGTTCACATTAAAATGATTGCTAGGATGTCTATCTCGTGGATATCACCAGAATTCACCATCATCGCATTCAAGTACCAATCAAATAGTTAACCCCTCAGAATCAGTGCCATACCTTTAGTACACTCCTCATTTGTTGCATGCATCCTTACTACTCGAGGTCATCTCTAAAAACCAATCCTCTAACTAGCTCAAAAAACTCAAAACACAGGTTTCCATTTCTAAGAATGGTTTCAAAACGATCTCTAAGCCATAGAAAGTAGACTTTCAGTAGTTAATACCTAAATTTCAGGGCGCTCTAAGCCACCGAAATTGGTGTTTTACTATGAAAAGGCATCATTTTAAAACGGTGATTCTGAGCGACTGGAGAACCATTTTGCAAAATGCTCAAAGGTTTTTGTTCCTAACATGTCAGAGAATAATAAAATATCTCAGTTTTCCTACAGGTATTTAATATTGGGATAATCAAATCCATCTTTGAGCCCTAATTTTTGGATCTAATAATTTCCCTGTTTTACATGTGTTTTTGAAATACAGATATCTGGAAAATGGAAATGAATTTCAAAAAACTAAGAGAGGTTTTTTCTCAAAAAAACCAATATACAAAAATTTCTTTCAATTTATATACAAGTGTCACATGTTTGGAGAACCAAATGCATCTCTGAGCCCTATTTTTCAGCAATTTAGCCAAATTTTTAGGGCAAAAATTGACCTAACAGGGCAGGTTACAACAGAAATGAAGAGTTTACTTCACCAACACTTGGGAAAGAGTAGGATGAACAAAGATTAGAGGCCTCCTCAAGAAAACCTAGGTCTCAAAGAGTAAACAAATTGCTAGAGGAGTGTATAAGCTAGAAGTTTTAGAAAGAGAGATAAAAAGGAATAATGCCATGTTGACCAAGAGAAATAAGGAGCTGCACAATTCTTTCCTGGAGATGAGAGGAATGTATATCTTGCTAAAAAGAAGAAAACTAAGATACATGAAGGACAACACTAGTTTGTATAGGATGATTTGGATTTTGAGGTTGCAGGTGAAGAATTCCAGACCAAACCCTCGCACTCATTTTTCACTAGAAACCCTAGTTGAAGTAGTAGTAAGCCTTCAAAATCCAGAATCAATCTAGGCTATTGCAGATCCTTCAAACATTGAGCAAGATGAATAAAGGTCAGAAGGTAATAAAACTAACTAAAAATATATAATTTGGGAGGTTGCCTAAATTTTTTTTGGGATGAGGGATTTCGGTGGCTTAGGCAGACGCTAAAGTGGTTCATTAGCCACCGAAACCAGAGCTTTCAGCAGCTAACAGACCCAAAATTTTGACTCCTTAACCAGTGAAAGCAAAAAGAGGCATAGAAAGTAATTTTGGCATAAAGGAATAGTTTTGGGATGAAGGGGAAAAGCTGAAAGCTACTGAGGTACACCATCAAAGAAACTTTGTTCTAGTGTTGGGAATACATCAAAGAGGAGAGGGTCACAAAACTCTACCTATTTTAACCAATAGTGGCTCATCCATCAGAAGACCAGTTCCAATTTTCCTCTAGTATTCACTATAGTCATCAAAAGGTTCAAAGAGTGAAAAAGTGTTAGAGTCAGTTAAACTAGTAGTTAAATTAGGGTTTTTGACCTAATTCTGCAAAAACCAATTATTTTGTCTAGTTTTAGTAAATCAGATCCAATTTTTCAGGATCTAAATATTTTTGTAAAGGCTATAAAGCCTAAGACTTATGTTATAAAAAAGGTTCAACTTCGGGGACCTATATACCATTACTACTATCAAGCTTCTCATATTGCTCATGACCTAATATAAGCTCTTTTTCTATCATATGTTCAGCTTCCATTTCTTGTCTGTTCTGTGCTTATGCTTGAATGTGTTATTCAGGTTTATTCATGTTAATTGATGTCTGATAGCTGTCATCCTATATGCATATTGATGATTTGAATTATAGGTACTTTCCATGTTATGATTAGCCATTTATATATATATGTTTTATGTATGAATCTACCAGCATGATAAGTTCTCCATCTCTGCACCCTATCATCAAAACTCTGTATAGTGGTAGTTAGAAGCCTTATCCCTGATTGAGTTTCATGCATGTTTTGAGAGTGTGAGGTCCTGTAGGTCACCTGACTTGATCCACTTAGAAAACCATAAAAACATTTAAGTTAACAGGAATCCTTGAGCTACAACCTAGAGGAATTTCCTAGAGTGATAACAGGATGCTTGATCTATGAAGGAGTACCTACTGATGGGTTCTCAAAACTCTATGTTAGTGACATAGAGATCAGATTTCAAAATTTTGCTGCAAAACAAATTTCTATTAAACATGAAAATGAATACCTTGTAGGAATAGAAGAATAAACAAGATCAACTTCCCCCTCACCACTTGAGCTTCATGAAGTTGGTCCAAGCAAGAAGGAAAAAGATGAGGAAGTTCATCTGCAAGGGCCTCATTTTCTTGAAGGGTCCTTAAATATGAAGGAAAATAAGATCTAAGAGTCCCTTAGCATACTCCATGACCCTCAAGCATTAGTGTCAAAATTATTGTTGGAGAGTTACTTCATTGGAGGAAACATCCTTCCTTGAAGACATGGAGAAGATTCAAAGAGCATTGTGCCACATTAAAGGTAATTTCATGTCTTTGTTTTTTGATAGAAACCATTTGTTTTAGCTTAATGAATTTCTACATGATGCATACTTTAATAATTATGAGTATAATCATAAGATCACAATTCAAAATGAGAAACTTCTTGAAAATTTGCAAGATACTTGTTTTTCCTCCTATGTTTCAGATTTCCAAATGGTAGATTGTTTGGAGGATTCTAGTGACATGGTGGATCATGAGAAATGTGGAAGATATCCAAACACTTGATGTGGTGGAAGAGGAACTTGAATTGTCTCTTGATGAAGGTTATGCAATTTTTAAAGAAGGGCATGATTCCACTTCATTGGAACCAATCTATGACAAAGGTTTCACACTTTTGAAGGTGCTGCATGATACTACCCATATGGATCCTTCCCATGATCACAATTCTGCACCTTTTGATCATTTGGGTGAGTTAGTTCATTCTCCTACATCCTACAATTCCATGTTTTGAAGCCTTAGTCTCAATGAAGTATGGATGAAAGGGTTCTTTTTATGGTGCCTCATGAGGAGTATGGAACTCCTAGATTTACTTTTTATGATGACATGTTTGGAGAACATTCTTATTCACATTTGCATCAGAATCCTTTGTTACTTTATGATGATTCACATCTACATGGATGCACCTATGATATGCATTTGAGTCACTTGAAGACTCATGGTTTTTCTTGCTCAACACTTGGTTCATTTGATGTTGGAGGAAATTCATCCAACACCGGGGTGAATAGATTTATGATTGGAGAACATTTTTGTTTCCAGCCACATACTTTGTTATATCCTTATGATTTTATCATTCATGGATGCATGGGTGGGACTTTTTCGAGTCATTTGAAGTTTGCTTGTTTTTTTTGCTCATTATTTGGTTCATATTTTAGTGGAGATTCTTCATTTACTTCTTGGATGAAAGAATGGATGGATGAATATTTTGATGCATATAACATCCTTTCGGAGCAGAATTATAGGACATGGGATCATCACCTATGTCATTGGATCATATTTGATTGGTCACTTGAAGCTTGTATGCACTTGGAAAATGGTGGTCTACTTACTTGCAGGTATAAGCACTTTCATTATTTTTTGATGAGGCCCCGCCTTGATGTTCATTTTTATTATAGTGTTATGTACTTTGATGATATATATTATGTACTCATGTTTGGAAGAATACATACAATAAAATGGGATCATGGAATTCTCTTTCCTAATGATATGGGTTGGAGAGCACTCTTAATTGTTGGGGTGCAATACAAGCAATGGGACCCTGGGATAGTTTTTAGTCCCATTGATTTCAAAATTTTTGGGAAACAAACATTATGGGAGATGGATTCCTCAGTTAATAAAGTGATTTTAATCAGAGTAGTGCAACAAAAATAATGGTGGTTCCTCTCTAAAATATTCATGGAATCTCAAAGACTCAAAGTTGGACAACTCAGTGGCAACTTCAAAGAATCATACAGAAAGCAAGTTCTTAACAACCCATGTTTGAAATTGCTTGAGGACAAGAAATATTGGGAAGGGAGGATTTTTCATGTCACAAATTTTGCATTGGGTCACAATGGCCTAATCACATTTTCCATATTCATGATATTTTGTCAAATTGATGCTAAGGGTCAAATAATTGCCAAGGAGGAAAATTACTAGTTTCCTAGGTTGGGGGTCGAAGCTTTGGGATTTGGAATAAGGGGGATGATAAATGATGTGCATAAATTAGAATGGAATAAATATTTAATAATTTTTCTTATTAAATAAATACAATAGAAAATTTAAGTGCCAATGGAGCATGGAGACACATGGAGACTATGGGGCCCACACAAGCTAGAATTTATGTGCCACATGGCATCCTTGTCTTGCAATTTCGAATCTATGGGAAACGTAAATGTTCTTGGATGAGTTAGAAGGATAATACACTTGGAAATATGCATAATAGGTTGAATTTGGAAGGAACTATAACTTACATGGGAGAGGAAAATTCATTTTGGATCTAGTGAGACTCGTGGACTAGATTCCCTAGCTCTATGACAACAATGATGAAGATGCTATGACACCTATGACAAAAATAATATCTGAAGGATGAAATATGAAATATATGACATGTAAGGTCAAAATAGAGCATCCAATAGGGCTCTTATGTGAGTTGGGGAAGCTCAATGGGTTCCTACTCAAATTGGGGAAAGATAAAGGGCTAGGAAAGGGAGGACACATGGCAAATCTTGAGCTCACACCCAAATTCGAATTGGATTGAGTTTGTGTATGGATTGGTAATCTTATAAGGCTAATAATTTTTATAAAATACAGGAATCAACCAATATAATAGCTTTTGATCGTTTGAGAAAATTCCGTTTGTGAATTGAGAGAGCTAGTGGATGACTAGTTTCTCGCCTTAGCCAATTTCGAGGGTGAAATATTCCCATCCAAGTTGGTGTTTGGAGAGGCCACTTAGGTATTTAATGGATTTTTATTTGCACATGTAATATAAATGGAAACATGTGGTCCCTTCTATTGCAACACTTTATCTCAACCATTTCTAGTTTTTCTTGCATATTCTTGCTCATGGAGGGATTGCGCTTTGGGTGAGCTATTGATATCTTTGGGGAATATTATAATGCCCCATTATTTTATGTTCTGATTTAAATTATCTTTATTTAAAGTTCAGAATACTCTCAGTTTGAAATGCTGAAATATTTCATGTAAAAATGTTAATCAATGAAGAAACAATGCCATTTCCTCGCTATCTTGTTGTGAACCAATGTAATGTTGATGGATTTGAATGGATAATTAAACTACTGATGGTTTATGGATGAATGGATATTTATTTTTGTATTTGAAATTTCAGGAGACTCTCAGGTCGAAATACCCAAAATATTTCATGTACAAATGTTAAACAATGAACAAACAATGACATTTACCCACTACCTTGTTGTGAACCAATATAATATTGATAGGTTCGAATGGATAAGTAAAATACTAATGGTTTATGGATGAATGACTGTTATTGATAGATTATATGAGTTTAATTTTCAGTACATAAGCATTTGGAGTTATTTTGTTGAGTTTCATAGAATTTGGAGAAGTTTTCCTATCATTCCCCCCAAGGTTGAAACTAGTCTCTTTGCATCTGATTTAAGGGAGTTATAGAAGACATTAAAAGTTGAATGGTGATGCATATGATTTCATATTGATGTCCTTTACATGTCCCCTAGTTAAATTCATAAATTTTAGTTATATTGAGTGCATTTGGGAAGCCATTTTCAGTATTCATTGTGGGGGAATTAGAACCCCAAATTACTAGTCAAAACTCCTACCTCGACCAGAATATTAAACAAGTTTGCAGAAGCCTTTAGAGGGTCATAAATCTTCCCTGAACATCATATTCAAAACTTAATATCAGTCATATAAATTCTGTGAATATTTGGGAGCATTTGGACCAATTTGGAGACCTAGATATCAAAACTAGTCAAAGGTCAAAATTGGGGAAAAAGTGAAAATTGGTCATTTAATAAAATTTCTTAAAGAGGGAAATTACATATGTCCAAGTTTGAGTCTTCTTCGCATGGATATATGTTGTATTCTAGTAGCGATGTTTATTTGTTTCCCTCATGTATTTTCCTTGTATTGGTTTGCAACCACGATGAGGAATCATTTGGTTATGAGTCAAAAGTATCGATGTATTCCAGAAACTTGGTTGATCATGATCTTCGATCAAGCAACTTCTTACCTCGAAGGGATAAATTTCTCTTTCAAATATCTCACCTATTGTATCCCTCTAGGCTCATGCTTTGGGGGGGATTCTGTTACACATAAGTCTTGTCACCATCATGTGTTGAGGCCTAAAACATCATAATTTTCCCTATAATCCGAAATTGTGAAGTTGGACAGTGGCCTAGACTCCCATTTTCCATATTTGAGTCCAGCACCACCTTTTCCCTTAATGTAAAATTCTTTACCCTATTCAGTAAATCCCACTGTCTCTTGTCAATGATCAGTTCCACCACTTCCTACCTTTGATCAAAGAAAGGTTCCACCCTGGTAATGCTCTGTCTACATGGAAGCAAAGCAGTGATGTTGGCCCGGGAAAGGGGCATAAGAAGGAAATTCCCATGCACAACCAAGGAAAATGCTTCATGCGTGTGATAGAAGAAAAGGAAGATAGTGAAGGATGTAAAGGGCCCATGAAGTCAAAAAAGAGAGGCATGCAGCAAAGGAAAGGAAAGCGCGGAATTGCACAAGGGGAAAATGGACGAAAAGCAACGGATGCAGAATCTAGATCATGGCCATATAGGGCGGTGTAAGCCTGCAGCGATGCACATATGAGAAGATATTTGTAATTTAGGCCGATAGTACCTTGTGTCAAGTCATGCTCACCATAGTTGTAACTAGAGGGGTGGCTGATGGTGATGGCTAACTGACTGCTAGTATGCAGTTGGCCCTACGTGGACATGTAAATTAGTATAAATAGGAGGGATGCAATGGTTAGAAGGTTGGCTTGTGAGGTTTTCATTGATCCCTATTCAAGTTTTCAGTAGTAGTTTGCTATTCAGTGGTAGTCCATGGAGGGGGATGCTAGTTTTGTTGTAATGTCATAGCGATTAGAAGAGGAGTAGGCTCAAGAAGAGTATGGTAGCGTTAGAGGGGCTGTTGAGCCGCAGATCTAACTACCATGTCAGTAGACCGCTAGGAGTAGGAGTAGAGTAGAAGAGCGAACCAGAGAGAATAAGAACTATAATTCTGAACTTAAAGACATATATCAATATCAGTCTACATCTCATAGACTGCAAGGTGCTATATCCTTTCTCATGCCAGATGAATAGCACCTTGGTGGTTTTTCCCAGATAGGTTTCCACGTTATTTCTTGTGTCTGAATGAATGGTTGATGTGGTGAATGTTTATGTGATTGATTACTATTTGCTTTCTGTATAATGCTAAATGTGCTTGAGTCTCTGTTAATTTCTTGCAATTAGTAAATGGATGAACAGAATGCATTGTTGAATTAAATCTGTATATATATATATATATATATATATATATATATATCATTCTGTATTATTCCTGTTATGAATCCTGACTTAAGTTGTAGAGATGATTGACGTGAATCATCTACACTGCATGACTTGCACCAGCTACGAGGTGGAAAGGAAATTCAGGTCACACGCGATGACATATGGTTGTGCTCGGTCATGTAGAACTAACTCCTCTGTCCAACCATCCTGCTACCTTCATTAAGCTCCTTGGCTGCAAGCTAAGGGGCTATACTCCCCCGACAATCATGAAAACATGGTTCCGATGGTTACACATCTATGAGATATCTCAGGTGAGACTACACCTTCTTCGCAGGTGTTGCCAATGGGGCTTGCTCTATCGGGCCAGTATATCGGGTAGTTGTTGGATTGGTGAGATGCACAGAACCGAGGTCGCACAAGTGGGGAAAAGTGGCCAAAAAATGGTTCCATTACTGAAACCCTATTAATTAAATCAGGGAGATTGTGGCACCCAACAAAGGAGGAGATAGAGTACTGGCTGGACACTAAAATCCTGGTGTTCGCTCAAGAAGAGAGCACAGGAACATGGTAAGCGCAGAAAGATGGTTAGATGAATATATATACTCTGATATTCAAGAGATATTCTTTGTTGAGTTCCATGTTCCACTACATGAATGGCTAGTAGGATTGGCATCTAGACAAACCAATTTCCAGACCAGGGAAATTAGCGAGTGGAGAGACCAACTGGTTTAGGAGGTAACCAGTGTAAGTAAATCTATCTCTAGAGATATTGATTTTTGGGTTGATATTATATTGCAAGGGTATATTACTAAGTTTGCAGTAGATACTATAACTTCATATAGTGAATCTGAAAGAATTTTTTTCCAAGGACCACAAAGGAGATACTTATTGGGTATAAGTACATGAATAAAATTACTTGCTTATGAGATGGGTCTTTTGCACTTGGATAGTTGAGCCATGTGTCTAGTAGGGGGCTATGTTGCTAACAAATACGTAAGAACATGGGGAAGAGTGCGTGGAGATGTTCCCTAGAAGAATAGAACCTGAACTTGAGGTTGGAGTCCTAAGAAGTGGGAGAAGATTCAGATCAGGAAAGAGAAGGAAAAATAAACGGGGTCGATGGAATCCTAGTTTGTTTGAAGGAAGCAAACATGAACTTTGTTTGTGTGAAGAGGAAGGGTCTTGAGATGAAAAGGAGGAATATAGCATGATATTAGAAGGACCTAAAGATCCAGAGAGCTCTGATGAAACATCGGGATCAAATCACAACTATATAACACCAGCAATATCGCCTGAGATGAGATCTAGAGTCTCATCCCCTGAAAGGACCTCTAATATGAATAGCACTAGCCCTGAAAATAGTGCGCAAGAAGGTGAAACTCAGTTGAACCCTATCCTAGAAAGCCCGAACGCCAACCCAATGGCTGCGACAGATGTCCGGTTACCTACATTTAATGGAAATGGAATGGAAGACCCCGAAAAACATTGGTTCCTATGTGAAGCTGTGTGGATGGTACGTTTAGTCCATGGAGCTGACGTCAAGAAAGCGTAGATGATCATGACCTGAAGGGGTCATTCCTTGGATTGGTCCATGAAATTTTGTGCTGCACTAGCTAGAACACCATAGAAGACCCTTGAGGAAATCCAAGCTGCAATGATCTCTGAGTTTAGGAAACCCGAATCAGAGTCACAATGTATTACTGAGATTAAGGAGATTAAACAAGCTCTAGTAGAAACTGTGTGGGATTTTGATCAATGATTCAAGACGCTGATGGCCAAAGTAAGCTTCCAAATGTACGATGTACAACATAAGGAGTGGTTTATCGCTACCCTACTACCACACATCTGAGGGTCATTGATGCAACAAATGATTGAATCGCAGCCAGAATTACTGGAGCTAGCAATGAAGCTAGAGGCCTCACCTATTGGTGAAGGCACCGTAGGAATGGTACATATTCAGCCGTAGCTAGCCAACCTTGCGATACAAATTCAAGATATCAAGAAGGGTAAAGAAGCACAAGAGGACTTGTGGTGCACAAAATGTAGAATGGACAGACACACCAAGGATAATTGTCCAACCTTCATGAATTATGTCACATCTGGTGCACCTAACCCATTAAACTGCCAAGGGCTAACATGGTGTCATATATTCCAGTCAAGAGGCCACCGCAATGAAGAATGTGTGTATTTTCAAAAAGTTGTAAGTACACTTACAAACTTATTCTGTAAATTTTTTAAATCGATAGGACATGAGTAAAAATACTGTAGAGCATACCATCTCTTGAAAGAAAAAACAGTTGATACTTACTTAATGAAAAATGAGGGGTTCCTTCAGGTTGAATAGGTGCAAGCCTTGTATCAACCTATGCAGTTCCTAGCTAATCAGTATCAATAGTGCTTCAGCAGCCGTATGCACAACAAAACCCCTATTAGAAAACTACCAGTAGAACAAATACCCACCATAGCAACTACACCCTCAAGGAAGGGGTGGGAAAAAATTTAGAGGACAAGGTGGTGGAGGAGGATTTGGTATGGGGAGAGGTCTAGTTACATGCTATAACTATGGACAACTAGGTCACTTTGCTAGAGATTGTTTAGAGCCTGTAATAACATGCTCATATTGTAAGGGGCAAGACGATAATGTTGAACAATGTCCTCATCTGATCGCAAAGTGACAAGCAAGGACCATTGCCGCACCCAAACCCCCACCAAACCCAAACTTGAATGCAAATGTGAATGTTCAGATGATCTTGGCTGAACCACGAGACTTGAACATTGCTGTCGTAACTAGAGGAGGTGCAACGATGGGAGTAGAAAGATAACCCGCAAGAACAACCACAGCCACAAGTGAGGCTGAAAGCACAGAAAAAGGAATCACCGACTAGCCAAAAATAGAAAGAAATATTTTGGGAAGTGCAATTAGACTTCATAAGCCTTGACGTACCATCAACTTCAGAAAAATTCAAGGACATGCCTGAACTGTTCCAACACCTATTGCAGAAGAAGGCTTCACCTAAGGTTAGTAAGCTGAGACCTCTTCTATCAAGTTGTTTGATGCTAATCTAAGATAAAGATGCTATTGCAGAGCTACAAGCAATAATAGACGAGATCCCTATAAAGCCACAAATTGAGAAGAAGGTTAACCAGGTGCGACGGAAATGTAAGACTGGCCGTGAATTGAGAATGAATGCGCAGATAGGTGATTATGACATGGAATATATCCTCTTATATCTGGGGTCAGATGTCAATATCCTAACATGCCAGACCTGGGAAAGCTTGGGGAATCCACGCTTGGATTGGTCTCCTATCCAGCTGCATCTTGCCAATCAGGCGAAGGTACTACCCATTGGTTGATTGAGCAATGTCATTGTCGATGTTGAAGGATTGCGTGCATATGCAGACTTTGAGGTCATCAACATTGTGGATGATACAAATACTTACCCCACACTGCTAGGGATAGATTGGGCTATAGACAATCAAACAATCATAAATTTCAAAATAAGGATCCTCTCCTTTGAAGATGAGGAAATGAGAGTAGTCTCTCCCATTGATCCATTTGAGGGGAAAAGATACGTTGAGCCTATTTATAATGAGGAGTAGGCTAATTATATTGATCAAATCTACATTGTTACAGCTATGCACGAATATCATATCAGACCGATGGTAGATGGGAACCTAATTTCGAAGTGCGCAAGTTCATGTACGTCTGATTCAGGGGAGGCTTTAGAGAATTGAAAAAATAGATTACATGAAGTCTCCATGAGAAGGTGTGCAAGAGTTACAAGGTCTGTCTGATGGGTGGAGACTGAGTCGAGGGAGTTACCCACCTATGGGATTTTTATATACACTTTGGATGTGGCTCCCAAGACCTACAATAACTCTAAGAATCTTCGACAAGGAAGCCAGCAGGTTGCACATACAGTTGTAAATGCTGACAAACACCCTACAATTCATGATACCGTCCAGAAAGAAAAAGGAAATATAATCGAGAAGATAAACGACACTAATGTTAATCAACACAGCATAGCTACTCAACAAGACAATATACCCAGGGACACATAAGATAATTCGATTAACTTCAGCAGGACAAAAATAGTTGAAACAAGTAAAGATTGCAGAGTAATACAAAAGTGCTCGCAAGATGAAGTAGTTGTACAAATCACAGATCTCCTGCAGAAATACCAGACCCTCTTTCCTCTCAACAACATAGAAAAAAGGGGAATGGTTGAAGTCTTAGAGGGGATGAAGATACCATTGCGATTATAGACTAAGCCAACTCAACAACAACTATCGACATGACATTATCAATATATCAGGGTGAAGCCATCCACAGAAAGAAGACTTATCCTACAATATGATAGCATAGTATTCAAGATCCCACACAAACTAAAGGAAACCTGGCTAAGGCCATATATCATCGTACAAACTATGGATATGGGCAAACACAACCCAAGAAAAATCGATGGTACCCATGTTGTGAGTTTGGTGAATGATAGTTTCCTGAAACATTACTATGACACGTGTAAAAAAAAAGAAAAAAATGGCCAAAACACGTAAACTATTCTATTGCAGGATTATGACAGAACCAACAGGAAGCGTGAACAATAAACTGCCCAATAGTTATGTCATTGCATAAACCCAAGTGGGTGACCTAAAGTGTGCAAGGGGAAAGGCAAGAAGGGGCCAAATGATGCAAAAAGTAGGAATGACAGGCTAGCTAGCATTAACCAACAGGTCCATGCCAAAGATTTGTATGACTGGGGCACTTGCATGGCATTAAATAAATGTAGTACAAGGAGCAGGGTGGCATACTTTTAGATCTCATCAACCATCCTAGCACTAATTACCATAACTAGTCTGACAAGTACAACCTGAAAGTCCAGTTGCAGAAATTAATGGAGAAAGCATTGGAAAAGGAAACCTGAGAGATTGATTAGACCTAAACCTCCTATCAAATGATGATTGAAAGACACTGTCGAATATGTAAATATTCATCTTCCCCATCAAGCAGTTTCCTTTACGTATAGTGAGCACTAGAGCCGAACCATTGCAGAACTACATCCTGTCACATGTCTTCCATTTCACTCAAGCCCATGGTAATTAGCATTCCCATTGAGAGTGAGGCATCAAACACAACTATCATCTCTAGTTTCCTCATTGATGAGGAAGTAGAAACCCAATCAGCTCAAGGCCCACAAATACACCAACCACCAGAGATCGACGCAATGGAAAGAACAAGGAAGCCACAAACAAGTCCAACCCCTAGTTCGCATCCTCTGTCGAACCCGGTCCAGGGAATACCCGTTATTCTAGGTGAGCCATCTGCATGACCACCATCGAGACAAAGGAAATGTAAGGTTCTAGACACTCTAGGAGAACAAGGAAAGGCACATGCTTCTGAGCAAGGAAATGATGGTGGAGATGAAGCTTATCTACCACAGATAGAGCCAAAGGTAGAGTGAGCCGACCCAAACTTCCCATGCTACACTTGACCAAGAAGACCTGGTGCAGTGGAAGCAGATCTTTCGAAAAAGGTGATGACCACTTTGATAGCACCATGGATCCCTATCACATGACCTTTCTACATGATATCCTCCCCAAGTTGGTTGTATTGAAGTTCCAAGGCTACGACATTCGACAACAATAGGGGTTGCAGATAAAAGACTGCATGGACATATCCTAGGCCGCTACATGTGTTGTCAAGGTAATCAAGCCATAGAAGTGGGCCGAGGGATTAGCCGCTACAGGACTAACCAACATGCTCTTCATACCTCACTTTGGCCATAGCATATAGGTCAATGCATATGTAAAGAAGTTACTGGTCTGCTTTCATAGAG
The DNA here is from genome assembly GCA_001517045.1 of Pseudotsuga menziesii. Taxonomy (NCBI): domain Eukaryota; kingdom Viridiplantae; phylum Streptophyta; class Pinopsida; order Pinales; family Pinaceae; genus Pseudotsuga; species Pseudotsuga menziesii. Next base: position 135,070 of record LPNX010610544.1, read on the forward strand.
GATACTTATGGCTGGAACAACCATATTTGATTAATGCTGAATTAATAGTGAGAATAATAGGACTCCCAACCAAAGGCAAAGATCCTCTACCTTACCTGGCTAAGCACAATACTAAACCCATCAAGTAGAAGCACAACCTTCACTGAGAAGGATAGGGCTACTTGCTTGGACACATCCAGGACAAAATATCAACACAGTGATGATACCAACATAGTGTTCAGCAGTGGTAGTAGAAATTTTAGATTTATGTGCACGAGGAGAAACTTTCAACTGGTCATGGTACTTGCTAAATGCACTGATTGAAGATGTGATGATGGCTCAACACAAGAAAGGTCACAAATTCTATTATTCCTGGCTACTAATTTTGATTTCCTTTACTATCTGGGTTGACCCTTCGGACTATGTACACATGGATGTCCCAATATCCTTCTTGGGGGAAATATAATAGAATATATGGGAAGATAGGGAAGACAACGACCACTAGCAAGATAACAATATTGTATTCTTCATGCATGTAGAGGTGCTACGACAAGTTGTCTGGAAAACTCATAGGATCTGTGCCACAACTGTGAACTGGTACACTGCTTTCATCAAGTTTGAAGCTGATGTACATAATATAAATCTACTGGCTACAAAATATTCACTTCGGTGGATACGTCAAGCAATATTTATAGTGACCGACGACGATGTGGATGCAATTGTCCATCTATGGACTGAGGAATGGCGCAGCCCACTCGCACAGTAACTACTTGAATAAAAAAATGTAGAAGAACCACCAATTCATCAAGTTAATGGTGAATACCATGAAGGCAATGATGCCCAAGATGATTCATCACAAGAAAAAATGGAGGACGATGATGATATGGAGGAATCGGCCCAGCATCCTTAAGAGCAGCCACCTGGTGGAGATCAGAAGAAGAACCACATGTAGCCCAAAGAAGGCGACTCATCTTGAAAGAAATAGAAATCTGACAAAATGACGAACACAACTATATTAATTGAGGATGAGCTACAGGAACTTGCCAATGCTATTAATAAAGTTTTGCAAAACCACCTTAGCAATCTAAGGGCCCAGCAAGTGAGCATTGCTAACCAAGTCTAGGACCACCTCAATAAGTTAACAGTGGCTATCAATGATATCAAGGACACTCTAGAGGTTGAAACATATGGCATTGATCCTAGCATTCCATTAGTCACACCGATGTTAGTACCAGCAATCAAAGTGCTCATTCAGAAGCAGGCACTTGAAGTGAATGAAGAGACAAGCACAGGTACTGGTGATAACAACACTGAGATAGAATTCTCCATGTTTCTCTTGAAGGATATCTATAGCATCCAACAGGTAGCCTCAACCAAACTTCGGCTAAGTCAAAATCTCGTTGCTTACCAGGAAGCAAAGCAGCAAAAGAAGGCCAAACTGTGCAAGGCCCTATTGGAAGGAAAGGATTGGGAACTGCAAGAGCACACCAACCTCCTAGCCAAGAAGGAGCAGGAAATATTAGCCCAGGAGCAAAGTCATGTCACGTTGGTGGATTCTATTAAGAATTCCATTGTAGCATTCCCACCAGAGGGTGGGAAAGAAGATGAAGACTCCCTGGCCAAAGTCGCCAGGCTTGCAAAGATCATGCAAGATCTTCAGCACCAAGTAGAAGATCTGCAAGCCCAAAAGATACCAAGCACACCCCTGGAGGTTCTGGCAGAAAGAAGAACAGCAATGTCTGAAGATGTTGACAAAATCAAAGATGGAGAGGCACTATGCGCAAAGGATGCATAAATTCTTGTGACTATTTCGGAAACATTGCTAGAGGATGACACAACTGAGAAAATAAGGTAGTGGATACGAGAGGCAAATGAGTGCATCAATGCTATGAAGGTGGAAATGTGGAAGCTGCCCCTCTAGCAAAACGTCATTAAGAATGCAGAGACCAAAATTCTCCAGCAAGAAGTGTAGACCCTTCGTGAGCAAGAGAAAAATAGGGAAGCCAAGGTTGAGGGATTCCAGTCGAAAGTAGAACAACTCTCAGAACATATTCAGCTGATGCAGCAGAAACTTCAAAGCATATTGCAATCAATAAATAAATACTTGTTGGAACATGTATAGTCCGACCGTGTGGAGCAATTGGTTGCGCAAGCAAAGGAAGCTGTGGCGAAAGTTGCTAAACTACAAGTAATGGTGCAGGCATTCCGAGGCAAGGTTTGTGCTGCTGCGCAACCAGATCCAGAACCAAAAATTTCAAAATAATGCAAGCAAATATGACCAAGTCACTTGTTGAAAAAAAAATTGAAATTTTGACATTTTGAATTTTGGAGGATACCATAGCATCGCGTGTGCATAACAAGGATGTGAAACTAGAAGCAGAGGTTGTGCGGAAATGATGATGCATATTAAAGCTACCACCAAATTAGTTATGAAACAAATGATGGCAAGTCCAAGGCAGCTGGAAAGTACTGACAGACCATTAAATGCATCAAGATTCAATGAAGATTTGGTGCTTGAAACAAGACAGCACTACAAGAGGATCAAGTGTGGGGAACTCTATAATGGTGGTCGTCCAACTCATCCCCACATGATTACGACTGTCAATACCCAAAAGTGGCAAAGGCAATAATCATAGCATATCTAAGAAATAAATCCGGTACATAAGGTGAGGGTCTTGTCCTAATAATGCAACTGGATAATCCTGCATGAAAGATGACTCGATGCTCTTCCTATAAGATTGGGGTTCACTTGCACCAAGCATACATCACTGATTTGTGCAGTTCCACTACCAGATGTAGTTGCAAATGAGTTGGGCAGTGTCTTGGAGATCAGCATTGAGGGTTAAAGGTGTTGCTATAGCTTTCATCTTGTTGGGTGTATCCAGAGATAGCAAGAAGGAAGATGGTGATAGTCTCACAGTTACTTTGACCCAGTGAAAAACCTCTGATGAAGTCATCCTTGGCTATTAGTATATCAGTATATTAGTGGTCCTATCAGTGGCACTAGAGCAGACTCTAGTAGGAACCAGAGATCTGACCCATTTTAACAAACTCTGTAGGGTTTGAACCAGAGTCCCTTCCGTCTTTCACAAAGTTTGCAAGATTGGAAGGCGACCGCATCTTCCACCCATCCAAGCGAGGTCTCCAGCTCTTAGAGGAATGCAAGAGGGCCAATGGGAAAATGTCGACTTGTACCCTATAAAACCTGGCTCATACCCCATGGTTGAGAGAGAGAAAAGTTATGTTGTTGCATTGAGATTCTGACCAAATCTAGGGTGAGCATAGGAGAAGCAAGTTGGAGATTTTGAGAACAAGTCATGGCATGTGAAGGAACATCACAACACTAAGGCAATGGTTGTAAGATTTCTTCTTCATTTTTAATGTAAAGTTGGTTCATTTACCATAAAATGTGTTATGTTTCAATCATTCATTTTACTACTGAATTCCATAGTCACTAGTATAGAACTGTATATTATGTTATGGTACCTTTGATCTTGCTTGTCTATTTGATGTGTTTGTGTAGGTACATCCATGGAGATTCATCACCATAGGAGATGCTTACATCATATTGCAGAAAATCCAAAGGATTCATTCAAGATATCTACAAGCACTAGGGGAAGTCTTCCATCTTTTTTGTTTACTCATTTGTTCTAGATCTGAACCATTCATGCCTAGAGGAACAACTCTTGTCCGCAAGAGGTGCGATATTCCTAGTAACAATCAGTGTAATATGGTGACCATAACAATGAGTGTAATATGGTGACCATTTCGAAGTTTGACACATGGATTATTCTTAATAAAGACCTTCTCATGGTTCTTATTTCCTATGCCATTATCAAATCCATACTACCACATAAAAAAACAAAATAGTGGGTGAAGGTATGAAGGTATTGTGAACTAGGGTGGTTTCTTTTTGTTTTTGGGAGATATGAGCATGGGAGGGATTTATTTTCCATCCCTAGGGATATATCCACTATCAAGAATACTTTAAACACATTTAGAGGGAGCATAATATGAGTGTTGATGTTTTATCGAAGGAAACACTTTCTCTTGAGATGGGAAAAATCTCCTATATTGAGATGTTGAATGGAGAGTCTATTAGGAGAGACACCATCATGTTATTTTAAGTTATGTTATTCAACATACTTGTTGTGGCTTACTCATATTTCTTAGAAAATATTCAATTTTTTATATCCTTTGACTATGCTCTACTAACTGCTCCTTTTGATGAGCTATTTTCATGGCATATAAATGCCTTATTTTAGGGGTATTTTCACTTTACCCCCTAGGTGCTTCCTTGGATAAGCCTTCACGGATCATTATCTGTTTCTTTGGACTGCGTGGAATGTATTTTTGGTGATGGATTGAGGCTTTATTTTGTACACCCTTTGATGATGGGCTGTAGGATACTTTTTGGCATAGACTGGGTACTTTGTATTAATAGAAGTATAAGATATAAGATATTTTTGAAATTATTAAAACCAATTGAAAATGTAATTTTGAAGTTATAGAAAGTGTTTGTTGTTTTTACCAGTTGGGATTCCACGATAAATTTTTGTTCTATGTTGCTTGTTGATTCTATTTGTTATTTATTATTTTAAAAGTGGTTAAAATTGTGAAAAAGGTAACATTACTAATTCACCCATTCCCCCGTTTTAGTATTGTCCAATATTGTAGCATTTAAATGATTATGGTTATTAATGTTTTTGTTTTGATTAATTTAATGATTATTAATGCAGCTTTCTATTTGACAGTATTGTCTTGTTTAAAACAATTAATATAGCTATATTTGTGCATTTTACAATTTATATGCGAAATGTTAGTTCACTTTTGTTGCATATCTTATTTTTGAATATGTGTGACATATTTTGAGGACTATGGTTATCCTCAAGGGGTTGGCCACGCCTTGCTGAGTTAAACTAAGGAAGATGAGATGACCACATGAGCTTCCTTATCTAGTGATGATGATTATGACCTTCCACTATTTGCATGAGACACATGAGACGTATGACCACATACAATTGATAAGGTCGGGTAACCTACGATCACGTTGACTTGATGTCCAAATTTTCTTGTCCTTTTTCCCATATCATCATCCTTTGCCATCAACCTTTATATTTATTTTTGTGATGTCATAATCCTTTGTCATCAACATCCTTTTTCCTTTACTGATGTACCTGTCATGGGAATCCTAAGCTTATAAAGTAGTTCACATAAATGTATTTCATAAAATACCTACAAAGTAGCTTCCTTATAGTGGTTAATGTTGAAAATGATGTTAAAACAAAGAAAAATCAAGGAAAATTAGTCATGGGTCCATAGTATAGAATTATTAAGGAAAAATGTTCATGGGTCCTTCCTTAGTTCACATATGTGAAATTTTCCTTGTACTACTTCCTTATTCAATTCTCAGTATACATCTGTAAAAGTAATGTGAAAGAATTTAGAAGTTGCTTCTTTGAGATGAGTAGCCAAGGCCCATAGAGATATATTTTCCCCCTTCATGTTTTGATTTGGAAAGTACTTTCCAATGAGCTAGGTGAAACCTAACTTTGTCCTATTTTATGTGCTACAAGTAGTCAAAACACAACCTCTAAATTTTAATTTTTATCCCTTCAGGACAATGAGAAAGTAATAACTAGTAAACATGAATTTCTTTGAGAACATCATTAACAATAGTCATTCTGTTTCCACATGATATCCACATGTGATACTAGAAATGTATTCGATGTTTAATCCTTCCTATCATCCAACCTCGATCCTAGTTTCCATATCCAAGGGGTTGAGAACAAATCTAAGGTACCTCAATCCATCAAGAAGTTTATCCCTCTAAAAAAGTGAAGATTTGTAGTCTACCTATGATGCCATGATCAAGCATACAATTGAAACAAATCAAGGACTTATGGAAATTCATCTCCATCCAAGTCGTCATACAATATCGTTGAATAATATCTATATAAGCTCGCGCTTCCCATAAAAGCCTTACTTTAGTTGAACCTATCAAGTGTTTAACTTTATCATTGAAATTCCTGTGACATCTAAGGACAGGACTGCATAATGAATGTATCAATAGTCATCTAGTAAATTCATAAAAGGTAAGCATGCATCAATGAAAACATCACAATGCTACTTCACTTTATTTTATTTTCTTTATCTAACCATACTACTCCCCCTATCAATATGTAGACTAATTGATCCCCCCTGAAACCTTGCTGGTCTGTTTATCTCAAGATATTTATTGTGTCTCACATATATATTCAGAATCGATGAAATATATTATCTCATAAATGTAGATTTATGCAAGCATATTGTACCTAATTTCTTTCTGCATTTTACTTCATCTATTGCTATGGCTACATGTGCGAATTTTCAACCTTTTGTGCATTTTTGCGGGCATTTTTCTGGACCTGCATGCATATGTTTGATGTCTGTGGGAATTTTATAAGGTAGTGTGGGAATTTAATTAGTCCAATGGGCATTTACAAACTGGCTGCATGGCATTTCTCAACAGGCTGTGGATATTTTTCCAAATCAACTCCTTATCCAATTTGGAGAATTGATGTAAGTGTATTTTACAACTTAAATGTGGGCATATTTAAATAGATGCGGGAGTTTTTACAACTTGTGGTAATTTTTACTCTATTTCCCTATGGGAATTTTTATTTCTATATTTCCCTGTGGGAATTTTTAACTAGATGCAGGAATTTTTACTCTCAAGTGTAGGCATATTTGAGACTTGAGGATATTATTGAGTCCTGGCTAGAATTTGTCTCCTCCAAATCCCCAAAACTCAATGAAAATTCTTATAAAGAAAAAATTGCAACCATGAAAATGACGAGAATGGTCTCGGCTCTTACCTGAGACTAACGGATTGAAAAATGGACTGGTAATGGCTCCAGAATATCCAACTGAAATTTGCACACAAATGATCCAAGTAGCTCTCCAAAACTTGGTAAATCGTAAATGAAATGCTTTTACCATTTCAATTGAATTTTATATGATATTTTTAGGGTTTTTACAATATTTTAATATTTTTTTATTGAAAAATGCCCTTTCCTATAGTTATAAAATCAATTTTAAATATTTTTTGGAGAACTAATGATCTTTTTAAAGGTTCTTGCAGGGACAAAAGTGAATAATATTGGCTATGGGTAATTTCGTTTTCTATTTTTTCATACTTACATAAAATGGAAAAAGTCGTCAAGCGCTAATTTCGATCCTTCGATTGTGCACTTTAAACCTAGTATCAAATTTTCGAGTAGTTTTTGCTTCTTTTTAGGCTCATTAAACCCGCTCATCTCAAAAATAACTCCTAATGGAGTCTTCTTTAAACTCTTTTTGGACTCCTTAAATGTGAAAATATTGTCAAGCGAACTTGTCTTCTTCACACTCGTAAAAGTACATGAAGAGTCATCTTTTCGACGGTAGTTTAGCCCTTTTTTGGTTCGGATTGACTAGTTATGAAAAAGGAGCACTCCAGAAAATCATCACTAAAAGAGTTCTCTTGGGTATTATTTTATACTTTTTTGGACCCTAGAGACTGAATTGTATGAAAAAGGATCCGTTGGAGTCTTCTTCCATTTTCGTTCAGACTCTCTAAACATGAACGATGCCAAGTTAACTTTCAATGTAGACTCGTTAAACTAAACACTGAGAGACCCTCTTTTGGGAATAACCCCTCCTTACTTAGGCTTGTGAAATATATGAGAATGGAATTATCTCTAGATAAGCTACAACGAGTGTTTTTTGCCCTCTCTGGACTCGTAAAAATGAAAAGAGGAAGACATCAATCATGATGGGGAAATTAAGGGAAGGGAACTATTTCATTTTGCAAATAAATGGCAGTAATTAGTCACCTTTGAACATGGCACTTGTTTTCATTTCATTCAGTCAATTGGGTATTCATATTTCTTCCAAATCAATCCACTTTCATGAGTCATGTTATTCCTTTGAGTCTTTCAAATAATGCATTGTCTATCGTCGCATTATGTCTTGGTGTCCGTCTGGTCTAAGTCAATGTTTCCAAGACTTTTTTCGTGTCGCCTGATGTTCAAAGGAAAATTGAATGTCTACCTTTGCATGTCAAAACAACCTTTGTGTCAGTAAATTTTGAGTTAGTCATATGGCTAGATCATACTCAACATTCAAAAACTTTGTTCCAAGTTTTGTGTCGTCAATGTGGGATTCATCATGGCCCTCTTTCGATGAGACTATTACTGACGACATCAGATCATCATCCAGGAATTAGTCTTAGAAACAAAAATATAATACCTTAAGATCTGTATACGCTAATGATAGATTCTTTGGCTCTCGACATAGATTCACATCATTGACCTTTGATCAAAATATTTGACTGAGTGTTTGACATCAAATCATATATTCGCACTCAAGATATTGTACTAGGATAGCTTGGGAATCATTGACATCAATGGCGATCTCCCTCGCACTTGTTAATGGTTCTCATCATTAACCGGTAATCAAGTGGTTTCTACCATGTTTGACATCAAAAAATTGTAATCACATGGATAGAATCATACTTTATGGAAGATGAGAAGGAGACCTTGGGATTTTGTTAAGCACTCATTGCTTTCCCCAGGTTGCGATGGAGTATTTTGTATAAGTCCTAGCATGGATCCACATTTGTATGGTCGTTGATGAGCTCAAATTTGCATCTATTTGACATAGATATACATTGTATTTCTGGTAGCTATGTTTTCATATCCCAAATTTTGCATTGGATCACAATGGCCTAATCACATTTTCCATATTCATGAGATTTTGTCAAATTGATGCTAAGGGTCAAATAATTGCCAAGGAGGAAAATTACTAGTTTCCTAGGTTGGGGGTGGAAGATTTGGGATTTGGAATAAGGGGGACAATAAATGATGTTAAAAAATTAGAATGGAATCAATATTTAATAATTGAGGTTATTAAATAAATACAAGATAAAATTGAAGTGGCAATGGAGCATGGAGACACATGGAGACTATGGGGCCCACACAAGCTAGAATTTATGTGTCACATGGAATCCTCGTCTTGCAATTTAGAATCCATGGGAAGTATAAATGTTATTGTATGAGTTATAATGATAATAAACTTGGACATATGCATCATATTTCTAATTTTTAAGGAAATTTAACTTACATGGGAGAGGAAGAGTCGATTTGGAGCTAGTGAGACACTTGAACTAGATTCCCTAGCTCTGTGACAACAATGATGAATATGCTATGACACCTATGACCTAAATAAGACCTGAAGGATGAAATATAAAATATCTGACATGTATGGTTGAAATATATAATCCAATAGGTCTCTCATGTGAGTTTGGGAATCTCAATGGGTTCCTACTCAAATTGGGGGAAGATGGAAGGCTAGGAAAGGGAGGACACTTGGCAAATATTGAGCCCACACCCAAATTCGAATTGGATTAAATTTGTGGATGGATTGGTAAAATTATAAAGCTAATTATTTTTATAAAATACATTAATCAACCAAGATAATATATTTTTATCATTTGAGAAAATTGCATTTGTGAATTGAGAGAGCTAGTGGATGACTAGTTTCTTTCCTTAGCCAATTTCGAGGGTGAAATATTCCCATCCAAGTTGGTGTTTGGAGAGGACACTCAGGTATTTCATGGAGATTTGATGTAGTTATATTTTCAGGTGTAATATATAGGGAATCTCTTGGTTCCTTCTATTGCATCACTTTCTCTCAACCATTTCTAGTTTTTATTGCATATTCTTGCTCACAGAGGGATTGGGATTTGGGTGAGCTATTGATCTCTTTGGGGAAGATTATAATGCCCCATTATTTTATGTTATAATTTAAATTCTCTTTATTTCAATTTCATAATACTTTCAGGTTGAAATACTGAAATATTTCATGTAAAAATGTTAATCAATGAAGAAATAGTTCCATTTCCCCGCTATCTTGTTGTGAACCAATGTAATGTTGATGAATTCAAATGGATAAGTAAAATATTGAGGGTTTATGGATGAATGGACTTTTATTTATTTATTTAAAATTTTACAAGACTCTCAGGTCAAAATACCCAAAATATTTCATGTATAAATGTTAAACAATGAAGAAACAATGCCATTTCCCCACTACCTTGCTGTGATCCAATATGATGTTGATAGACTCAAATGGATAAATAAAATACTGATTTTTTATGGATGATTGGACTGTTATTTATGGATTATATGAGTTTAATTTTCAGTAAATAATCATTTGGAGTTATTTTGTTTAGTTTCATAGCATTTGGAGAATTTTTCCTATCATTTCCCCCAAGGTTGAAACTAGTCTCTTTGAATCTGATTTAAGGGAGTTATAGCATACATTAAAAGTTTAATGGTGATGCATATGGGTTCATATTTATGTCCTTTAAATTTCCCCATATTCCATTCATAAATTCAAGTTGTTTTGAGTGCATTTGGGAAGCCATTTTTAGTATTCATTGTGGGGGAATTGTAACCCCAAATTACTAGTGAAAAATCCTACCTCAACCAGAATCTTAAAAAAATTGCAGAAGCCTTTAGAGGGTCATAAATATTCCCTGAACATCATATTCAAAACTTAATATCATTCATATACCTTCTGTGAATATTTGGGAGCATTTGGACCAATTTCAATACCTAGACATCAAAACTAGTCAAAGGTCGAAATTGGGAAAAAAGTGAAATAATTGTCATTTAATAAAATTTCTTAAAAAAGGACATTACAGTGGTATCAGAGCATGATATTGGCACCTGATGTGCTCTAATATTTATGAGGACAATAATTCAGGGACCACTATTATATATTGAAACCCAAAAGTTCTTTTGTTGAAGAAGAAATTATGATTAGGGATGAAAAGGGAACCTCATATGATGGTGAGGAGCATATAAAAATCATGGAACCTATCTTTTAATACATGAATGAGAATATTATGAAAGGATTCGAATGGTTGGATATCCAATGTTGGAGAAAATATATTTATCTTAATAAAACCAAGGGGAAAAATGCATTAGCTTTCTTGAAGGAGCAAAAGGAGGAGACCCATGAACCACCTAGTTCTGAAATAGGTGAAGTAGAAGAAGTAGTACATCTACTGAACTTGACTAACTTCTTCCTAACATAGATTCCTTGGATGAAAGAATCCCATGACCTAGGAAGGCCATTCAATGTAGTCATTACAATATCTGCATTTTCCACTTCTTCATCAACTGCTTCTAGTTTCTCTTTGATCTGAGAAACTCTTGTGAAGTAGGATTAGATTGTTTATGCATTCTGAATATTCACATTCTTCAGTTGGTTTCTCAGGGTCATCTTCTGATTGATGTTATTCCCTTCAAACAATTTGGTTAGGGCATCAAACATAGCTTTAGGTGTCTTGAGAGATGACACCTGTGGGATAAGGTGATCCTTGATAGAATCAGCAAAGGTCCTCTTTTCCATAACCATCTTCTTCTTGTGTAACGCCTTTGACTCATCTCCCTCTAGAACTGGAACCTCCTCATAAATGTAGGAGTCTAATTCATTTTCTTCCAGGACCAAGGAGATCCTATACTTCTAGGCTCAGAATTTTTCATCTCCCTCAAGCTTTTCATAAATCTTGGTATGATGAGACACCTTAAATGAGAACCTCAAATGGAAATACAAAATCTTTAGATCTTACCAGGTTCAAGATGTCGGATTTGAAAATTGAGATGAAATCCTATAGAGTTGGTTCAGGAGCAAATTAGGGTTTTGCTTTTCTGGAGTTCTGTCTACCCAAATGCCTTGAAATCTGTCCCTAACTTTGATTTCAGGGAGGAGATCAATCCAGGCTTGGGCTCACTAAAAAATTCATCTTCTGTGAAAAGCGCTAATTTCCGACAGCAATGACAGGTCCAAAACTGAAAAACCTCAGAATTGGATTCTGCTTCGACAGAAAGATGCGCCCTAAGGAGGAGAGTTCTTCCACCTTACTTTTGCTGAAAATCTGTGAAGGAAGATCCACAAACTAGGAATCCCTAGTTCCCGTAGGTGCACAGTGTCTTCTTCTCAGGTTAGCTCTGATACCATGTTAGTTTTTCAACATTAAGCTAGCATTATGTTAGGATCTTTACTGAGAGAATAACAAGTACAGCAATCAAACACAAGAGACAATGAACACAATGTTTTTGATCTGGGAAACCATAAATGGAGAAAACCCCGCAACTTCCTCAGAGACAGAATCAGCACGAGATGTAAAATCCCAAAATAGTAAGATGCACTCTCGACAGTAGTAATCTTCTTCTTGTCTAGCCCCAGTGTCTTCTCCTTCCTCGACTATGTGCTACACTTGAATGTGTGAGTGATGTGTGTTAAATAGAGATCCCAGCTCTCTATTTATACTAATCCTGACATGACTAAAACCCTACTAGGGCTGACCTGTAATTGGAGAGTCTAATAACCCTAGTGCCCCGAAACTGCGGGGACTTTAACCCTTAGACAATCGGAGGGTTACCCACTATGACTTGACATGACTTGTTTACATTATTGATCCTCCCGATCAGAACATTGGGGCATGAAAACATGACTCAAATACATAATAGATACATCCCGGAATAAACATCGGGTTACAATACATAAGATACATAGATGAATACATTCCGAAGTTACA
>LPNX010610544.1:147739-257590 GCA_001517045.1 Pseudotsuga menziesii
TGACCACCACACACCCCTCCATGGAAAACATTAAGCGTGACCTCAGCCTCCACATGAGTTAAGCAATGACATAAAATGTAGTCAACCCTATGGCAGTATAAAGTATCATCCACTATGAGGTAGTTCTTTGCTACGTGACGTAGTCGTCGATGCTCATCTCACGAGAGGTGAGTAGGAACCTTCAATGTTTGCAAATAAACAATAATATCCCCATACCAAGGGTCCGCAGTTGAGATGAGAAAGATATGCTCATCAATAAGAGAATCCTCATGAACCTCTTCTTCATCCAAATTTGGAAAATATGATATGAGCACAACAAAAATTAATGAATTCTTCAACTTTGCTGAAACAAACTGGAGATCAACCTCCTGCAATATCACACTCCATTTATTATGCTTTCCCCCAATCATCCTTCTGGTGAGGACGAATTGAATGGATTAATGTGAGCTACGACCAAATTTTGGCAAAGGAGGATGTAATGCCTCAAACGCTTAACTGCATGGACGGTGGCTAAGGCTAGCTTCTCAACATGGGTATAACAAATATTCACATCAATAAGGTTTCATCTAAGATAGTATATGACATGCTCATGGAGCTCCTCATCCTCTTGAACCAATACCATACCAATAGTCTCTTGAGACGCGGCCACATAAATAAAAAATTCACAACTATAGTCAGGTGGATTAAGCATGGGGTCGATGCCAAGGATGTCTTAAGAGCATCGAAAGACTCATGGGATCGCTCATCCCAGTAAAAGGGGGTGTCTTTCTTCAACAAACACATAAAATCTTTAGTCAAATTGGAAAAATTGACTACGAACCTTTGCAAGAAGTTCACCATACCTTGTACACATTGAAGATGTCGAATGTTACATGGGGGACAAAATTGAAGTATTGCCTCAACATTCAAGGGATCAAATCTAATACCCTCCTTTGACATGATGAATCCTAGTAAATGACCAACCTTCACACAAAAGATGCACTTGTGAGGATTTAACTAAATTTGATAATGATGACATCTTTCAAAAACCAATCTCAAATGATAAGGATGATGCACTCTCAAACAAGAGTGAGCATCTAGATCATCTAAATACTCTTCAATAATATTTTTAATATCATGAAAGGAAAAGGTCATGGCTCGTTGAAATGTAGCTACGACATTTTTAAGGCCGAAGGGTGTCTTCTTATATCCAAAAGTTCCCAAGGAAAAATAAATGTAATCTTATGTTGGTCCTCGGGTTTAATCTGTATCTGATTATATTCAGAAAAGCCATCCATAAAATAAAAAAACTCACTTCCCACACACTCATCCAAAATTGATCAATAAATGGTGTAAGGAAATTATCTTTAGGATAGGATCAATTTAAATCATGGAAATCAGTGCATATTCGAATCACTCCCTGCTTCTTATCCACCAGAAGAGGATTTGAAACCCACTCTATCAAGGGAACGAGATAGATAAAATAGGATTTGAGAAGTTTCTCTATCTCTTCTTTAATAGCAGGTGCTTTCCTAGGATTCACAACACACAAACATTGTCGAACCGATTTTGCATCCGGATAGGTTTTTATTTTGTGTTTGACAATGCGAGGGTCTATTCCTAACATTTCCTCATATTACCAAGAAAAAACATCACGAAATTCCTTGAAAATCTCAGTATACTCTTTATTCTCATTGGAGGAACAATCCACCCCAATGTAAACGTTCTCAATCTTACCAGGATCATGAGAAATGTTGATAGGTATCGTTGGAGATAGGTTAGCCATGTTCCCTTCAGCATCTAACTAGGAGATCATAATGGGACCACAGGGCTACCAACTTTCTCTCTTAGAATCACCCTAAATTCATCACACTCTAAATGATCAAGCTTAGGGAGGAAATACGATCTATGGTTCAACTCTCCCCAAGGTTGTTCTATCCCATACATAGCCTCAAGAATAACTTCATCAGACAAAAAAACATAATCAAGACAGTCTTGAGAGTGATATGACTCTACTACCCAAGAAAGAAGCACATAAGGGTCCTCCTCCTCTGTCTGTATAGAGGAAGGATGAGGCTCTACAACATAATCAAGATTATATTGATACACCACCAATGTTGCAGGCAACGTCACATCTGTCTCGACAGGTATAGAATGATTACTCAAAGTAATCTGTGAAGCAAGAATCCAAGGATCCTCCATATGAGAGGTGCAAAAAGAGACTAAATTCAATGAGGTCGAAGCCCTACCAAGACTAGACCCAATCATAAGAATGGGTGTAGGACAAATAAAGGTTCCCATGAGAGAAGGATACACACCCACACCCACATTCTCAGTTGTTGGATGAGAATGATCGATAATAGGGATAGAAGCTCCTAATGATGATTTCACAATCGGATTCTGAAAATATTTTTGATCAATAGTAATGATATTCCCATCCAACGAAAAACAAACCACTCGGAATAGGGAAGAGGCTACAACTTGCATATTGTACATCTAGTTCCTACCTAGCAAAAGATTGTAGTCAAGGGGTGCATCAACCACCTCGACCTCGATCGCAACAGTCTTCCCCTTGAATTGGACCTCTAGGGAAGGAAGTATACCATGTGGCTGAAATGATCTTCCATCAAAATTAGTCGACATGTTCAATATCTAGACAACATGGGAGAACCTAAGCCCTTCCAACAAGCCAAAGACATCATGGGAGCAACAACGCCTTCATCAATCACAGTGCGTATGATGGTGTTGTTTAAACACTCTACATGAATTAGAAGAGACACATAGTAAGGAAAGCGAGGTTGGATTCCATGAGTTTCAAATTTGATCACAGAAGGAGAGTTATCATCACCAACCCCAAGAGCAGACAACAAGGCCTTTCTCTGTGAAGGAAAAGTTTGAAGTACTTCTAATGCGGACATCATAAGGAGTCTTGCCCAAATCCTTGACAATTGAATAGTTTTGGGTGGCTCGAGCATTAAGATTGTGCCCCGAGCGCTTCAAGACTCCCTTAGGAATGAGAAGTGAAACTTCAGGCTTATTTGTAGGATTTTCAATTCACAAAGAGATCTCAGGTGGAGCAGGTTCTTTTCCAAGGTCTGGTTGTAACGAACCATAGTCTTTCACACACTTCACAACACTAGTATCTTTCACCATGTTGATGCAACCATGGCCACTAGCGACATTCGACGGATTTGGAATTCCACTAAATGCACAGTGAGGATCCACAGTCCTCGAGGTCATATTTTGATTATTTGGTAAAGGATTTGTAAACACAACTGGGAACTGTGCTATGAACTTCAAGGCATATTCCATATGAGGGCACAAGTGAGTGAGGTGGTCATCCCCACACAAATTGCAAGTAAATTTTACCTTCCACTTAGACTTCTTGTCCCCCTTAGCATTATTATTGTTATTGTTCTTGTCATTAGTGTCATTATCATTTTTATTCCTACCCTTTTTATTATTTTTTCCTTTCTTTTTATTCCTTCTAGGTCGTTGGTTACCTTTTGGGTTCGAAGATTGCATGGAAAGTACATCCGTTTTTTGGGTAGGAAGGGATGAAGTCGTAACTTGCCCTGATGCTGATTGGTTAAGTGATAACTGGCTCACTTGTTTCATAATCGAATCTGTAGGTTTGGTACTTGTTGAGCCAACAATACCATCGACATGTGGCTCAGGTTTGAACTTGGGGTCGAAATCGGAACGTGGAGCATTAGGTATGATCTCATAAAGGAGCCTAGACTGAGCATAAATCAAGTCCAACTACTGGGACCTAAAAATATCCTGGTCCTCGTTTTGCACTCTGTATGTGGAAACATAATTTGCGATATAGGGTAACAATGACTTGAGGAACCACTCTAGAAGAAACATTGGTAGTATAAAGTATTTAATCGTCCTCTTCTGTCTACACCATTCTTGAATATGATCTAAAACATGGGTGGCTTTATCTTGCCGAAATGTCGACAAGAGTTCGGTACCGACGTCGTAATGCATGGGTAGCTGGAATTGGTTAAGAAAAGTCATAGCAAGGTCATGAAACAAATAATATGTTCCCCCAGGTAACTCTATATACTATTTTGTGGCAGGAACCATGAGGGTGCATTGAAATAGTCTAAAATGAACAGAATCATCATTCAAGGAGTTTGAAGAGCACCAAATATGGAAGGTCGTAACGTGCTCACCAGGATCTTCACCAGAATTATCTTTGAATTTTGGAATGTCCGAAGGAATTTTGGTAGGAATTGTCGGCCATGTCGGGTTATGAGATATAAGATGGTTTTTCAATCTTGAAATATATGGTAGATTCAAAGTTGCAAGGAAGGGAGTCTAGGTTGAGCTGGTTGGTTCCATGCTCCCTAATAGGACTGGTTCGCATAGGGGTGACTGCTATATACACCCTTGGCTAGTGGGATAATAACCTCCTCCCATTTGACCCATATAGGGTTGCATGTAAGGATTGTGATTTGGAGTACCTTGATTCTAGGGTGCTACAAAGACATAATTAGGTGACTGATACATGGGTTGATACCCGGACCCATAAGGTGTGTAGGTTTGTATGTAAGATGGTCTGTAAGAAGGTCCATAAGAGGTTCCATAAAATGGACCATGATATGGTCCATGGGAAGGTCCATAAGATGGTCCATGGGAAGATAAATGTCATGCTAACACATAAGGATGTACATGGCCCTATGACACTACAGTTTTAGCAGAAGTAGAATGGACACGGCTAGCAGTAGAACTCCGACCAGAAGGCCCACTAGATTTAGGAAGAGGATGCATGGTCAAAAAATCATTTGAAGGGATTGGTGCTTAAGATGATGGAATATGTGATGGAATATAACTCGTAGCCCCAATATTCACATGTCTAGGTTCTGATCCCTGAATAGGAACACTAATGCTAGGCCTAGGATGTGTGTGTGAAGGAACCTCCACCGCAGGGATGGAAGGTGTAATGTGACTAGAGCTACCAAACCTATCCACTTGGAAAGGAATTCAAGTGCCCTAGGCATAGCACCAAGGTCAACACCCAATCTGTCATGAGGTGTCAGACCGATCTCAGGAATATCAGGCATGCCATACCTAATAGTGCTAGTGTTAGCATATGTGTGGTGAGTCTCATCGCTCATAAGCCAATACCGATGATTAGGAAGTGTGGAATCTATGAATCATGAAAAATATTCATGTGACGGTCCAGTCAAATGAAAACCAGACCCTACCAGAGTCCCATATGTGCTCGAAGGTTCATCTTCCCATTCATGACGAGGAAGATCAGGGATGTCTAGAATCTCAGGCTCATGATCACCCATAGTGTGTGAATAAAAGTGATAAAGAGTTCACCTGGACTATTTGGTTCTCTCTCCCAAAGGAGGATGAGACATGGAAGGAAGAATTCCTGCTAAACGACGAGAATGGCGAGGTTCCATACCCGAATCCACAATGACTCAAAAAAGAAAAGACTTGATCTAGCTACGCAACCCTAATAAATATAGCGTGCACAGAGCATACACCTAAGAAAATCTAAATTCAAATCACAAGCAAACCAAGGGTAGGATAAGTGAGCTCCCGAATGAAGTAGGTATGTCTCACCTAGGAGAGGATTGAGACTCCCATACACAACAAGTGGAGGTTTGTAACCAATTATAGTGGCCCTCGGCTTCAACACATATAGTGACTGTGTTTTCTAACCCCTACCTAGCCGGGACACATGCAGAATAAACTCTACAAATACCCCCTAGATAACCTAGGTAAGGAAACTAAGGTCACCTCAATATAACCAATGGTCAGGAGGACAGCCACATGAGGGATCGACCGTATGGGCATCGTAGCAAATCCTAAAGCTTGAAAGCACAACTGGTACCCAAAGGGTGCACCAATCAATACCTCAAAGGCCCCCAGATATGAATACAATCCTGGAAATATATCTGGTACTCACAAAAAGTGATGAGGGTCATCCCAATCACAATCGCATGCACTTCCTCGTTCTTAACTCCCGTGTAAGAGGAGCATCTTGAGAAACATTAATTATATCAAGGGTTTCACACTGTCACTTAGACATACACCTACTTGTTTTGTTTAGTCTTCTTGGATAATTTACTCACAATGAACTATTCCAAGACCCTAAAACCTATTCTTGTTGATGCACCCTATAAAATAAAAGAATGTAATTCATTTGATTAAGTGTTGATTTTAGTTGGCTATGATTACTCAAAGGGTAAATGGTCGTGCAACTAATGAAGTCATGAATTAGCAGTGAAGTAAATATGCACACCTAACAATAACTGCCAAGTGCAATGTGTAGAATGAAGAACAGGGTATGCCACTACATGAGGTGCAAGATTTTTCCTTCAAATGTAAATGAAATCATTCCTATATGAAAATATAACTATAATAATAGTAAGAAAACCTAATGCAAGTATCATGCCAATGCAAAATGCAATAGATGCATAACTATGCAAAAGAAAAAATATTTTTGTATTTTTTTCAATAAATGAGATATGGAAGCAAATAAATGAATTTACAACCCCCAGAACCTACAACCACTCACAAACAACATCTAAGCAAGGAACCAAGGTAAAAGATACCTAATGCACTAATATTAAAGCAAAAAATGGATAAATGGATGACAAGAACAAAAAAAAAAAAAACTAAAAGCAGTCTCTGGTCATAAACAAAGGGTGTATACAGACACCAGAAGCAGCCAAGAAGACTCAGAAATCATCATAACTCACCCAGTAACACTTAATCGTCCAACTAAGGCTCAAAATAAAATCTTACATAATTGTTCTCAGTAAAAGAGTGTACATATGCGACTATTCAAGGAAAACCTGTGTGTATACGTGACTGTGAATGCAAAACCTGCATACACAAATAAAAAGGCAGAAAAAATAAAGCAAATAGACATGCTAAGACCAAATTTACTTCTTCAGGACCCTACTGGGAAAACATGCCCCCAGACCCGACACCGAAACAAAGAAATCAAGAGCAATTCAATTTCATTGAATACCAAAAATCCCCAAAGAGAAACAACTAGGAACCTCCCTATTATGGTCGCCAATTCTGTTACAGAGAGAAACTTCCTATTGCTTGGGGTGTACCATAATAGACAACTTTGATACTAGAAATCAATATTTCCCAATATGCAAGAGAAACCAAACATCTAACACTAAGGGATACCAAATCGTACCTTATTTTGGATGGTTGAAGTAGATCTCTGTTGAGCCTTTTCAATTCACGCTTGCTTTAGCAATTCGCTCTCAACAATAGCAAACAAGACAAGCATGCTCTATAATAGTGTGTTAGACCTAATCTAGCATATATATTCAACAATGTATAAGCAATTAAATACATCCATGGATTCAATATTCATATTCAAATGCACATAATTTGACAGGAAAAGATATGTCTTAATAAAATCAGAGATTACAATAGTGACAACCTCTATTGGCACGTATACGAACCGGAGAAACCGAGTCCTCCACCACCTCAATCCTCCATCTCTCGATAGAAATCTCACAAGCAAAGGAAATCTTGGGAAGAACACAAAGTGCTACAAAGGAACAAAGGGATGTAGAATGAAGTATAAGCAAACTGAGGAAACAATGGACTATACTTTCTTTTCTCTTCAATTCCTCCTCTTCAATGTATCCAAGGGCTTCCTTATATCGCACTCCAAGAGGGTAATGTAGGGTCGAATCCAAGCAATCTCAAGGAATATGGAATTCCAAGAGTCAGGATCTTCAGACTCATATGAGGAAAATTCCAAACATGTTTAGACTTATGCAGACATCCCGATGTACGCAGGTTTGAGGTCAAAAGTCACATGTACACGCGAGTATAGGTTTAAAAGTCACATACAACAATAAACAAGGCTTTTTTAGGGATGATCTTGGAACATCAAAGGATAATATAATTCCATGGGGTATAAAGAGTCTACAGAGGGATAGGGAAGGACATAAATATGTGATCAACCATGTGTGGTAAAATAATCTATAACAATATGTAAGTGGTTCGAGGGACAACATTTCTCATTGTCAATCCAATGACACCAAGAACTAGAAAAAACATTGGGGTTAAGAATGATAAAGTATGTGGAATCCCATGTGTATACTAGGGTCCCACGCCATGTGCATTGTGTGACACACATTTCCATGCCACTAATCATTGATCCACTCTTATATAGTTAAAAAATCTTGTACGTATCCGTGCTAGGGATACACCGCTATTGTTCAAAGGGACACTACTAAAACACATAGTAAAACACTACATACAAACCACCTATGTTCCCCATGTCATAAATTAATCCACTGCACCCAACATTATATGTCCCTCTAGAAGTTTTAGACTACCTTATCCTCCGTTAACTAAAATACTATCCCAACCAACCCAGAAATCAAACCTTAGGAAGAGTGCATACCTATATCAAACACATATGCAAAAGAATACATCACCATATGTTACATCTCAACATTATTAGGGTTACATACTACCTATCTTTATGCAATATGTGGGAACTTAAATCATTACACATATTCTTACCCAACAATCCTTGAGTATTTATTCCGTCATAGCACCACCTATTTTCAGTTGTCGATTCCCCTACAACCAAAGGAAGTACTAACATAGATTCCCCTATGTTACGAAACTCACTAGTTGACACTCATATATTGCCACCTCCAGTAATAAATAATGAATATTTAGGTACAGCATGCTATATCTCCATGCGGATTTGGACAATAACATATAGTAATTCTTCATCATCTGTCGACATTAGTATTTCCTCTCAAATCCCACCAAAAATATTGACATGGATGGAATATCACTTTGTCTATGTCATTTCCATATCCAATGGTCCCTTAGAGGCTATCCAAGTATCACACACATGTGGCATAGGTGACAACTAGAACCAACTAATACCAGCCACAACGTCTATAGATGATTTGGCACATTTTTCCACATTATCCATTCATATGAATACATCATAGAGATTGTGAATGTCCCTGACTACCCATGGGAGTAAATGCACCATAGGTCATGTTTTCTCCTTCGAGATACATTTTCCATTATAGCGCCATCGTGCCATTAATGACATTAAGGAATTTATCCCACCCATACATGCTTATTGGTTCCAAGGATGATTTTAAGGAACCATATTTATTTAAAAGTGTATAAATGTTAGTGAATATTACCAATTCTTAAAATGCCAACTATATAAATGATTGGCGATATTTTTCAAAATATATTTTATTTTCCAAGGATTTTATATCGTTTATATAATAATTTGGTGATTTTTAGGGTGAAAAAAATTTACCCCATCAAAATTGGGCGAAACAAGGCTTCAAAAAATGCAAAATGGCAAATGTTTTTTGGGAGAAAAACATGGAAAAATAGCCCACTGGGCTAAAATTCTCCCCTAAAATTATCCTTGATTGGTTCAAGTAACCAATACCAACCCCTGAAGCATTCAAATAAGGATACATGGAAAATATATTTCTTACCATTAAAATGGACATTTCCACTACTCTAAGTGTAGTAAAAAACTATAATTTTTAAACATGTGAAGAGAAGAAATGAATACAAATTAGTTTAAGCAAAATAGATATTACACCACGTCATACACACAATACACAGATATCTACCTTGGAAACTCTTAAAGGAAAAAAAATTCAACAAAACTTAGAGTTGCATATCTATCTTTCCCATTATGTTAATTAGCCATTCATAATACAATATGTAGGTATTTTGCAGCATCCTAAAACCTAATCTATTAACTCATATTAGAAATAGACCAGAATCCCTTAAACAATATCAAATTACACTTTTTTAGGAAAAACACAAAATATACCCACACACACATGCAAAGAATATAGCACATACCCAACATTCTCCCACTTGTTTTTTTCTTTTCATAACAATGGGCCATGTATTCATAAGGTCACAAGTTCAAAGCATCAATTCCCATAGAGGATATAAACCAAGAGAAGTTCTCAGTACCGATAGACTTCTTCAATGAGTTTGCAACATTCTTCAAGGTGTTAACCTTTTTCAACAACACCTTATTTTCTTCAATCATATCTCTCACAAAGTGATATTTCATATCGTTAGACACCAATCCCCACACACACATGAAAATAATATAACACATACCCAACAAGGACATATTCCTTGGAGATTCCTATCTTTCCAAAGAGGTGAAAGAGTAAAAATCTATGTTGTAAGAGTTTCAAGACATTGCCATATGGTATTATTAAAAATGATCAGATGTACATCATTATCGATACATTGATTGATGCACCAATAGTCTGATAAAGAAAAAGGTCTCTTCACCCATTAAAGTCGTTAGCCATCAAAGAAAATACTAGAAAAATATAAAATTTGGGTTCATATACCCCATCATGTATACATCATGGGTATCTAATCCAATCTCTATAAACAAAAAATAGGTCACCATTCAAGTATGGACCAACTTTTAGGATCTACCAAGCATGTTCCAAAGACTATTATCCTAACCTATTTATCAACCAATTTATTGATAAATTCATGATCCATGAGGTCCTTTTTCTCATGGATGACTTCTCCGGGTATAGTCAAATCCAAATACACCATTCAGATCAATACAAAACTATATTTACAACACCTTTGGGTACCTTCACTTATCCTAGCATGCCATTTGATATCAAAAATGATGGATCCATATTCAAATGTGAAATGAGTTTTATTCTTCATGAATTATCCCATTTCATCTTCGATTATCTTGGTAATATCACAACTCAGTCAAAGAAGTAGTCAGAACACCTAGATGACTTATGCATTGTTTTTCAATGGTGTGTATGTACAATATTTGCTTGAATCCACTCAAGTGCACTGTATTCTATGTTATATCCAATGCTGGCAAGTAGTTTTGGAGATAGTTAGTTGCATAACATCGAGGATGATGTGCAAGGTTGAAGATGTCATGCAAGGGTGGTTGCTCATGTTTTGAGGATTTTGGTCATTATTTTGTAGATTTTAGTCCAAGTGGTTAGGAAGTTGAGTTAAGTGGACCACATTGTAAAAGGCGCAAGCCTATAAGTAGATCTAGGATTGAAAATTTTGAATAACCTTTGAATCTTTTGGATAATTTTGGAGAGATCATCTTGGTGTAATTGAAGAAACCTTGTGAATATAGTTCTCTATTTTGATGCGAAGTAATATATGATGGGGATTTGATGGAACTATTGTGTATTTCCACTTCTTTATATTTTCCTATTTTTCCTGCGATGTGAATGTCGATGAATACTGTTGTTGGGGCTCCAACCTTAAAGCTCCTTAGTTTTGGCAACTCCATGGTTTTAGTGCGAAGCTTGTAAGTGGAGTTGCGGCACAAAATAGTCTTAGGGGTTTCGGGGTTGGGTCGAAGACCCTCTTTTTGTAATTAACCCATAGTTTAAGCCCATGGTTTAGAGTTTTTGGGTACCCATGGTTTAAGCCCATGGTATTGTAATAGTGCACTTGTATAAATAAGCACTTATGTAAAGGAGTTAGGGTTGTTGTTATTATGATGATGATAATTTGATGCGGAGCTAAGGCATGTTTTAGGGCTTAAGGTTAAGTCCCAGCTGTGTGCATGGACGACCTCTGTAGCTGAGTGTGCAGAGGGTTTTTGTAAGAAAGGTTAAGTCCCAGCTGTGTGCGTGGACGACCTCTGTAGCTGAGTGCATAGAGGGTTTTTTGTAAGAAAGGTTAAGTCCCAGCTGTGTGCATGGACGACCTCTGCAGCTGAGTGCGCAGAGGGTTTGGAAGAAATGATCTGTAGCTAAGTGCGCAGCTTTGGGTGATTAAGGAGATCTATAGCCGAGTGCGCAGATCAGAACTGTGTGTTTGTAAAAAGTTGAATATAACTGTAGTTCTATGGACGTAGCCCCTACACTGGGGGTGAACCATGTATATCTTGTGTTGTGGTGGTTCTTTTATGTTGTTTCTATTTTATGCATTTGATAAGTAGGTGAATGATAAAGTAAGATATACTGATAAGTAATAACTTTGCTGTGAATTCCTAGTTAAGGGTTAAGCAAGTAATTGTTTGTTTATCTAAACTGCGAAGCTATTTAAGTGAATATCGAAGCTCTGTGTTGTATGATTATTATTTGTTAAGGCTAAAGGTACAGTAATATCCCTCTTTTGCCTGCAGAAAACTGATTCTGCGGCACCCCATAGCTGTTTTGGGTGAGACTGCAACCTGTTCACAGGTTGTTACTGAAAGGGCCAACACTGTGGGTCTCTTTATAGGTGCGAAGATAAAATCATAGATCCCAGGTCTGCCCATAGCCCAACAAATTGGTTATGTTGCCAGTTGAACTCAGTATATGCTTAAGAGGGATATACATCGTACCTGAAGGGATATGTTTTGGAGGCCCTCAGTAAAATAAATCAGTGACTGGATCAAAGATACCTACCTGAAATTTGCCGAACAAGAAAATAAGGATCCTCATCGTAGCTTAGATGACTTCTTGCAAAGGTATGTTTTTTCTGATATTTATGAAATTTTCTTTGGTAGTATCCACATAGAATTGCACCAATGGTTATCCAGGTTGACAGAAAGAAGGACAAACTTCCAAGAAGATCAGTCTCCTTCCTGGACCCCAGAAAGAATTAACCTGTTGAAAAGAGTGAACAATGCAGTATCTAAAGCTGTTGACTTCTGGACAATGCGAACCCTTGAAGCATTTGTGACGGAGTTCGCCATCGACACACATACTTCTTTCAGCGAAGCAGAAAGACAGTTATTCAAAGGACCAAGGGGTAAGTACTTGAACTCACTTAGTCTGAAAATTAAAATGCTCTTAGCTGAAAAACGCATATTGCTTATTGAATCAGATTGCTAGATTTAGTGCTACTAACCTATGTTTGAAAGTGAAAGTGACTTCGACGAGCAAACTGGTTTGCTTCCAAGCGGTAAAAGATACAAGAAAACTTTTGGATCCTTTACCATAGTCTAGAATACCAATTATACCCCTTTAATCCTAGAAGAGTCTGAATCTGAAGAAACCCCTTTTGTTAGAAACCCTCCTATCACTCCGTAGCAAAGATCTATCATCCCTGAGAACTCGTCGCAGTTAGAAAGTAACCCTATCCTGAGTAGTCCTGTCGTAGGTTAGTCTACCTCAGTAAGTCCCCCCCCTGTTACTAGTTTCCTCCTCCCCCCCCCCCCCCCCCTCGATCCGCTATGGCCCATGTAAATGATGATATCAAGCTCCCAGTCTTTAGAGGAATTGGATCAGAGGATCCAGAGCAGTTTTGGTTCTTATACGAAGCTGTTTGGACTGCTAAGAATATTATGGATGAAAATACAAGAGTGCAGCTAATCACCTCTTTCAAAGACCAGGCTTTGACCTGGTTTATGAAGTTTTTCAGTACTCAGAACTATATCTTGGCCGATATTAAAAAATCCATGATCAAGGAATTCAAGAATCCTAAATCAGAGTCACGGTGTATAACTGAACTGAAAGAAATTCAGTAGAAGTGAGGCGAATCAGTTTGGGACTTTGATCAGAGGTTCAAGGTTCTGTTGGATCAAGTTAGTTTTACTATTGGACCAGAACAGCATAAAGAGTGGTTCATCACACCATTATTGCCACATATCAGGACTCCACTTATGCAACAGAAGGTTTCCGATCAGCAAGAAGCATTGGAAATTTCCATGAAACTTTAAACAGCTCCTGTCAGAGATAATTCTGGCATAGCCCAGATCCAGGCACAATTAGCAGAAATGGCTTTGGAGCTTTGTGACATGAATAAAGGAAAATCCATTCGGGAAGAGGTTTGGTGTACACGATGCAAGATAGAAGGTCATGACAAAGAACAATGCCCTGCACTAAGAAATTACCTGAATACTGGTGCACCAAACCCATTTAACCCTGTTGTTCTATATTGTGAGATCCGTAGAACAACTGGACAGCATTGACCTGAAGATTACTATCTGCTACAGAGATATGTTCAAGTACCTAAGAATCCCTACTGCAAGTTCTGTAAGTCAGTTGGACACAACGAAGATGAGTGTCGTAGCTTTGACCTCATGAGAGAGCGGACGTATGATTCTTATAGGGTAAAAAACGATGCACAAGGAAATGATGGATATGGCTACCATGGTAGTAACCTAGGTCGAGGTAATTTCAGAGGTCGTGGTCATGGTGGTATGGCTGGAAGAGGCCAGGTTATTTGCTATAACTGTAATCAGGAAGGACATCTAGCTAGAGACTATCAGAACCCAACTACGACATGTCGATATTGCAGAGCGATCGATCATGTGATTGAGCAATGTCCACAGTTGATAGCCAAGATACAAGAAAGGAATGGCCCTCCTACCCAGAATGTTCAGATGATTACTGTAGAGAAAATATATGTCCCAGCTATTAATTTTGTTACAAGGAGTGGAGATACGACGCAAGTGCAGAATAAGGAGAAATAGCCTGACGAGGCTTGGGTCCGCAAGACCCTAGAAAAAATTCTTGTCTTCGATGTTGGAAGAGAAAAAGTTACATTTATGGAAGCTAAAAAAGACTTTGCTGATCTGAGAACATCAGTAGCAACTACACAACAGCATCCACAGCAGTTATAGTCCCAAGAATCTTAGCCGGATCAAGTAAGTACACTCACATCCTTTTTACAGAGTTGTATGAAGCTCTTAAGAAATCAGAATGCTTTGAATGAGTTACAGAAAGTTCTTCAGTCTTGCGAATATCAACAAAGCTA
This sequence comes from Pseudotsuga menziesii, assembly GCA_001517045.1. Classification (NCBI taxonomy): domain Eukaryota; kingdom Viridiplantae; phylum Streptophyta; class Pinopsida; order Pinales; family Pinaceae; genus Pseudotsuga; species Pseudotsuga menziesii. Next base: position 162,446 of record LPNX010610544.1, read on the forward strand.
TGATAAAGGAAAAAATGTTAATAGAGTTAGAAGGACTGGAAGAGAAATGAGGCTGGATGCTCAGATAGGAGAGTATGATATGAATGATATCATTTTAGACCTGGGATCAGAAGTGAATGTCCTAACTAAGTAGACATGGGAACAAATGGGAAAACCTACCCTTGAATGGTCACCTATACAGTTGAGATTAGCCAATTAGCAGAAGATTGTGCCCTTGGGAAGATTCCTGGGTGTACCAGTATATATTGATGGAGTCAGTACCCTAGCAGATTTTGAAGTCATTGAAATAATTGATGATAGCAACCCCTATCCAGCCTTGCTAGGAATTGAATGGGAAATAGACAATGATGCAGTAATCAACCTTAAGACTAGACAGATGAATTTCGAAGGAAAAGACCTGAGAGTCATAGTGCCATGGGACCCTTCTCAAGGAGAAAGGTTTATAGAGCTATTCAGAGATGAAGATCAGGATGTTTTAGATCATATTTACAACATCACGGCTAAATAAGAAGACTATGTTAACCCTACTACTGAAGGTATAATGGATTGGTAGTGTGACATTTCTTGCATGACTGATTCAGATGATGGCCTAGAGAACCGGTAGAATAGACTGTATGAGCTACATGGACATCGATGTGCAAGAATTACCAAGTCTCTCAAATGGCTTAGCTCACAGACAAGAGCCTTACCTACTTTTGATGGCTTGACAGACCCAGAAGATTTTATTGTACAATTCTCAGTGCAAGTACCAGATTCACAGAAAATGGAAACTCTAGATTCAGTCTTTAGAGACATAGCTGCCAGATGGTGAAATGGTCATAAGAAGTATATTCATAGTTGGGAAGCTTGTCAAAAGTTTCTTTGCCTGAGATTCATAGATCAACCTCAGGAGGTGCGAAGCAGATTTGCCGATGAGACTAGCCCTCAGGAACATTTGGAGCAGTGTTATGAAGCATGGAAGCATGTACCTTGTGAAGAATGGGTACATAGGTTTGTACACACTCTCGAACCTGTAGCAAAGAATTGGTATGCAGAGGTGGAGCTTCGCCATGGTACTGTAAGTTGGGATAGTCTTGTTGATAGTTTTGTGCTTAAATTTTCTATTAATGAGGTTTTCCCTGATTTGGACACAGCTGTTAGATTGATCCATACTAAGGTGTTTGATGATAAAGAAATAGCAGAGTACCAACCTGATTGGAAGGAACAAGAAGCCAATGCAGTAGACTGCTATAACCTCGCAATTGACGAGGATGATGACCCGCGCAACATCGATATTCCTGAGTCAGAAGGACATTGCAAAGTACATGGACCAGTAGTTGAATCACCTGAAGTAAATCAGCCCTTGAAGACAAGGAAAGTAAACATTGGATCAGAAGAAATGCCTAAGTACGCTACCATTGGAGATTATTGGGATGAAGAAATGGTGAGCAAAGTGACTAAACTTCTCCATGAGTATCGGGACCTATTTTTGACGAAGTTCTCAGAAATGAAAGGTATCCTTGGTGATATAGGAGTGATAAAAATACCCTTGAAATCTGATGTGAAGCCTGTGAAGCATCGTCCTTATAGGCTGAACCCTAAGTATAAAGAAAAAGTCTAGATAAAGCTAGATAATATGCTCACTGCAGGAATCATTGAGCCTATCGAAGAAATTCTGTCGTGGTGTTAGGATGTGGTGAAGGTCTGGATTGTGTTGAAGAACCTTATTATGGTGTAGTCAAAGTTACTAGTTGTGCTGAAGAGGAAAGGTGTTTCGGAGCTTAAAATACGACCGTTGGGAAAAATCAGATTTAGCGGTGTCGGTACATTAACTGCATTAACTACCCGTAATGATGAGATTTTGGGGAATCTAGCTCCGTTTGGAAAAGATATCTATTAGATTCGATGTATTCAATGGAAAGTTATGACATATTTGGCCGTTGGATTCTATAAGAAGTCACTCCTGCGAATGTCGCATTACACATTTTCTTCAGTTTTACAGTTCAGCCCATGTCAGCTGATCGCGAAGTTCAGGAATTGTTGAGAGAATCTGAACAGAGGGGTCTGCAGAACCTTATGAGAAACCCACCTGCCTCTGCACCCTATGAAGAGACCCCCCCAGCACCGAAACAACCAATGCAGATGCGATCAACCAGGAAGAAGTTTAATCCAGAAGTTCGCTCTAAGAGAAACGAAGACAGGCACAAACCAGCAGGAATGACACCGGAGGAGCCCGTGATGAATCCTTCTAGTTCAACAGAGCTCCCACCTGAAGAACCGCAGTGTCCACCATATCTTCCACCTATTCGACCAGGAGTTCAGCCACCTTGACAGACAGCCAAGTTCACACTCTGCCCCTCTTCGCTGCCATAGGGTGTGTAGTTGGTCGGGACAATGATGGGAAAAATCGATCGACTTAAGTATGCAGACCACGATATGAATGATCATGGAAAGTTTCCGCAGTTCACACCTGGAACATACTTGCACTCTGTCCACTATCCGGAGACTGGAGCGACACTGCTAGAAGTGAAACAGTGGGTTGTTGTCCTGGAGCAAGCTGTCTTGTTGAAAATGATGAATGTCCCCCACTTTGGTCGCAGCACGTAGGTTACCGTGGTGGTCAAGCAGCTATTGGAATTGGTGCATGATGGGCACCTATGGATAGGAGACTAGAGAATCCCTATTAATGGAGATTTGGTTCATAGGATCACAGGCTTGCCGAAGGAAGGGCCTGATCCTGGGATCGAATTCATTGGGAAGGACGAAGACAAGAAGTTGGCACATCATATGAAGGAACACTTCGGGTTAACAAAAGGAAAGCGAGGGTATCAAACCTCAACCATTCAATATCAAACCATTCGCTTCACCGCAGAGCTACTAGTATGCAAGCTAATGCGGAAGTGTAGACTGAATGAAGTACCTACCTCGATTGTCAGTATTGCTGCAAATTGTGCCAAAGGCTACAGTTACAAATGGGCAGATTACATTGCCAAGGAATTTCTCGAAGATGTCTGAGATGCGTAGGAGAAAGGTAGACCCTTTCACTATTCATGGTTGTTAGTGCTTATTGCACTTGTAGGATGGAAAGAACCTACCGAGGCACAATTTGTTGATGTGCCTCTGCACATGCCTGGCGCAGAAAGGTACACATCACTGTGGGTGTCGTAGGATAAAGCCTTCCAGGAGATGATGAACTATGTGTTCACCTCTTACTCGATGAGTATATCATATGAGATTATGAAGACACCGTGGCTCAGTAATGAGCTCTTTTCTCAGTATGTAGGAGTGGCCAACTTCAGGGCTGACATGCATCATGTCTTCATCCAGGCCCGCGTAGATAACAAGCACAAATGGTTGAAGTTTCCATATGTGGTGAATGAGGAAGAGAACCTCGCAGTAGTTCAGCAATGGCCGACTGAATGGATGAAGGACGCAGGGACAAAACCCAACATACCAATCCCTCCAATGACAGATGTGGGTGCAAGTCCTAGTCAAACGTAGTAGCAAGACCCACTAGAAGAAAGTGAAGAACAAAGTGAGTCGCAGTAGAGCTGAGATGACCAGGGTAGCAATGATAGAGGTGATGAAGAAGAAGAAGAAGAATCAGTCAAGACAATCTCTGACCCCAATCGCCCAGATAAGCGCAAGTTGCCAGAGGCATAGGAAGTGACTAAACCTCAATCCAGAAAGAAAACGAAGGCGTCAAAAGGGAAGAATATTGATGAAGAACCCAATTTGATGGCTGAAGAGATTGACCAGGCCCTGATGAAGTCCACAGAAGTATTAACCAACAAATGGAAAGAGTTTGCAGCTACGCATCTTGATGCACTCACTAGCGTAGCGTAGAGAATTATAGAACTGAAGGACTTAGTAGAAAGATCAGTGACTGGTGCTGCAGCAAGTAGTGCCCCAGTAAGCACACAGCCAGAAACAAGACAATGGCCAGCCAGAGATAATAGAGGACAAGTACCAAGTGTATCCCTCATCATAACTGATGCAGCATCTCGCTCGCAGATGAGCATGACAGTTGGAATAGATTACACCAAGTTGTCGATGCTGGAGCTGCACCTTTGCCAATTGGTGATTATAAGGGAGATCCAAGCATGAGATAACTACTCACAAATCCAGTTAGAAAATGCCATGAAGTAGAGTGAGAGCTTCGCAACGCAGTTGGAAGAAGCAGAACAGAAGAAGAGGGAAGCAGAAAGAAAGCAGGCTGAACTGGCGCGGGTAGTGGATGAAGCATGTTGGAGTCTCCCTAACTTCGACATGCAGGCTGAAGAGGAACTAGAGTGGAAGATAGTCAAGTTGAAAGACTATGCACAACAGTCATGGAGCCATATAGAGAAGATGAAAGAAGAGCATGAGGATCAGATTGCGGAGCTTCAACTTTGAATCGCTCCGGAGAGTCCACCAGAGGTCAGGGAACAACGTCGTAGAGATATTTAGGCCTCGGTAACAAATATCTCATATCTTGCAAGTAGCGTAGAAAAAATGCTAGATGAAAGTGTTGAGGCCTGGGAAAACTTGCAGGACAATCCAGAAGTAGAAAAGTTGCAAGAAACCATCAAGCAGCAACAGACAGAGCTGGATGCAGTGAAAGCAAAAATTAATACTCTGCCTCCTATGCAGAAGATGCTCAAGGTAAAGCAAAGCAATGAACTCTAGTAGGAAATTGAGTCGTGTAGAACGAAAGCAACACTATTGGAAAATTCTGTGCAGCCCCTTATGAACGAAGCCTTACAGTTGAGCACTGCTGTGGACAGCCAACTCAAAGTTCTGAAGGAGTATGATGCATTTGCACAAGAAAAAGCCAGCGAAGCATCAACAGTAGCATTGTAGGAGTTGGGGGAGAAGGAGAAAGCAACTGATGACATCATGTGCAGCCTCAACAAGCAATTCACTATATTTTCCAACAAGATCCTCCCACCAGAGAAGCAGTAGAGTGTCCCGGGACGGGCCACTAGTGAGTCTTAGGGGCCTGTTGGGGCTCCAACCTTAAAGGTCCTTAGTTTTGGCAACTCCGCGGTTTTGGTGCGAAGCTTGTAAGAGGAGTTGCAACACAAAATAGTCTTAGGGGTTTTAGGGTTGGGTTGAAGCCCCTCTTTTTGTAATTAACCCATGGTTTAAGCCCATGGTTTAGATTTTTTGGGTACCCATGGTTTAATCCCATGGTATTGTAATAGTGCACTTGTATAAATAGGCACTTATGTAAAGGAGTTAGGGTTGTCATTATTATGATGATGATAATTTGATGCAAATCTAAGGCCTGTTTTAGGGCTTAAGGTTAAGTCCCATCTGTGTGCGTGGATGACCTCTGCAGCTGAGTGCACAGAGGGTTTTTGTAAGAAATGTTAAGTCCCAAATATGTGCGTGGATGACCTCTGTAGCTAAGTGCAGAGAGGGTTTTTTGTAAGAAAGGTTAAGTCCCAGCTGTGTGTGTGGACGACCTCTGCAGCTGAGTGCACAGAGGGTTTGGAAGAAAGGATCTGCAACTAAGTGCGCAACTTTGGGTGATTGAGGAGATCTACAGCTGAGTGCGTAGATCATAACTGTGTGCTTGTAAAAATTTGAATATAACCACAGTTCTGTGGATGTAGCCCCTACACTAGGGGTGAACCACGTATATCTTGTGTTGTGGTGGTTCTTTTATGTTTTTTATGTTTTATGCATTTGATAAGTAGGTGAATGATAAAGTAAGATATACTGATAAGTAATAACTTCACTGTGAATTTCCATTTAAGGGTTAAGCAAGTAACTTTTTGTTTATCTAAACTGTGAAGCTATTTAAGTGAATATCGAAGCTCTGTGTTGTATGATTATTATTTGTTAAGGATAAAGGTACAGTAATATCCCTCTTTTGCCTATAGAAACCTGATTTTGCGGCACCCCATAGCTGTTTCGGGTGAGACTGCAACCTGTTCGCAGGTTGTTTCCGAAAGGGACAACACTGTGGGTCTCTTTGTTGGTACGAAGATAAAAGCATAGATCCCAGGTCTGCCCATAGCCCAACAACTGCAATATGATGTTGTTATATGAATGGTGCAATGATTTTATGTTTTAAATCATGTTATGCTGGTAGATCTGTTTATGCATCGATTCTCCTGCTATGATATGAGTACAATGATGTGTTCTGATGAATGTTGATATGAATTTATGCTAAATGAACCAACACTTGGATCTATGGAATAATGGTGCGATAGTTGAACCATAGATGCACAACCCCTCCTTCTTACTGCGGAAATGTGGTTCCAACAGTTCTCCCTTGAAAATCTCGGGTGAGACCTCATCTGCTTCGTAGGTGTTCCTGGACAGGTTAAAACATGTTTGGGCTGGTGCTTAGGGAGATCGTTTCATTAAGGGTGTCGACAGAGAGTGAACCCTTGTCGATGGATCTATGTCAATAAATGGTTCCATTTTCAGGATCTATGTCAACAAAGCACATGATCTTTTAATGCACTCCAAGTTCCTTTGCTATGGAACGTGCCTCCATAGGAGCATTTTGTTGAGCACTCCATTTGCTGGGGGCGTCGTACACTGGTGCTACTAAAGCATGGTCAAACCTCCACGCTGCAAAGGGGCGCTTGCTTCTAAGCGCACCCTAGGAAACTTCTTCTAGGTGTGTGCGCTCTTCTCTGAACGTGCTTTCTTCTACTTGTTCACACCAACTGATTCCAACCTCACAGATGATATTTTGAGTGCGTGTCTTTCTGGACTTCACCTTCCAACGAACCTTGCAACTTCGAAATTGCTACTGTTGGTGCTCCTTTTGGACACCTTTCTACGGGTTCTCTCCTATGAGTGCTCACTTCTGTGAAGTTGTCATATGATTCCAATATTTCCTTATAGACACTCAATTGTTGCGGTTGTGCACTTCATCGATCGCATCTCTGTTAACACGACCCTCCTTAAAACCACACCTTCATTTACAAATGGCTTCTCTGGTTATCATCAAATCAAGATTGCAAAAGAGTATCTCCAGAAGACAATGTTTGTGACTGAATGGGGATGTTATCAGTACACAGTGATGCCATTTGGGATGAAGAATGCACCTGCGATATTCTCTAGGATCGTAGTTGGTGCATTCAAGGATTTTATATAGATGCTTCTGGCAGTTTACATGTATGACAAGACGATTTATGGACTCATAAAGGATCATCTTGCAAATCTGCGATTGATGTTGGAAATATGTTTCCAACATAAGATTGCGTTGAACTTGAAGAAGTGAATATTTTGTTCACCTTTTGGGATGTTTCTAGGGAACATTGTATGTAAGGAAGGACTGCTGGTCGATCCATCCAAGATTGCGGTGATTCTGAATTTGCCACCACCTACGAATGTGAAGCAACTTAGAGTGATGTTAGGCCATATAGGATAATATCACAAGTTCATCAGAGGGTATGCCATGATCACAACACCTATAGAGAATTTTATAAAGAAGGATGCATATTTTGCATAGAGTCAAGAGCATCGAGGAGGTTTTGACACCTTGAAGATGAATATGGATACAACACCAATACTAGTTTTTCTAGATTGGACGAAGGAGTTTCATGTTCATGTTGACATGTCTTCAACCGCGCTGGGAGTGGTGCTGGCACAAATAGACAAAGGAGATATTGATCACCTAATTTCTTATTCTAGTTAGAAGCTATCATATGTAGAGAATAATTATACTACGACAGAGAGAGAAGGATTGGCAATGGTCTACACATTGCAAAAGTTTTCACGGATTCACATGCCCCACTTTGGTCGATTGACGAAGGAAAATGAACGTGCCAAGAAATTATTGGCATTATTCCATGGAGGATACCTATGGTTGGAACGATCGATGCCAATCACCATTTATTTGTTCTCACAGATCACAAGGCTTCCCAAGGAGGGGACTGGCCCATCACAATACTTCCACGAAAAGGACACTGACAAAATCTTAGCAGCGAAGCTCAAGAGGAAGTGTGACTTGGATCACGATGGGAAAGCATATGTTATGGACAACATTAATGAGTACGATGTGTGTATTCTCGCAAGGATTCTTGCCAACAAGGTAGTGCAGATGAATCATTCGAACCAGTGCACCTCAGGAGGGTTTCCTGCACTGAGCAGTAAGCTGCAAGTGTGCAAATGAATTGATCGCTCTTTTTGTTGAACCAGTTGACAGAGGATGCTATGATTGTGTAGATAGGAAAGCATGCATTCATGTATATTTGGTTGCTCATCTTAATTGCATTAGTTGCATGGATAGAGCCAAGGGACTACCAAGGAATGGACGTCACAGTTTCCCAAATCTGCAAGGGTGCGAGGTACTAGAACCTTTGGCACCTGAGTCAAGAAGACATGATGAAAGACTGTGCCATATAGTTTTAGTTGTATTAGGATGCATTGTAGGTTGCAATTGTGAAGGTTCTACAGCTCACATAGGCAGTCATGGAAAAGTATCAGTGAGTCATTCGATTCACTATTGGTCCCCATGGTATCCATGTGCAAGTGATACGGGACCCTCAGAAACAATGGCTAGTGACACAATACAAGATAATAGAGGAATATTTGGATGATTTGGTGGCTAAGTGGCCGAATGACTGGAAATCATTGGTGAGTCTAGAAGAGGTAATAGATGGTGAGGTGGGACCTCCAACAGATGCACCCATAGATCTGACACTGGTGCACGATAGTGATCAGGGGTCATGAGAGGAATCATTCAGAACCCTGATAGATTCAGAGCCATAGAGACTTTACAAGGAGACTAGAACAAAGAAAAGGCATGAGCAGGGAGAATCTAGTGGTACAATGCCAATGGAAGATGTACAAGTAAGCCACGTTGGGGTGGCTATTACAGCGACGACAAGCACAAGCGAAGGACAGCTGAAGGAACAAGCCACTGAAGGCTTCAATGAGGTAACAACTAGGTTGAATTCTTTATTTAACATAATTTTGGAGAGAGTAATAGAAGAATATATGGTGTGGATGGAATCTGATATCTATATAGGGAAGCAAAATAGAATAGTGCACATTCCTCCAAGAGTAGTGGAAACACCAAGCGAGGATATTGACATGACTTTGCAGCAGTTTGAAAGCATTGCACTGGATATCAATGAAATGTCGATGCACACATTGGTGCAAATGCAGAGATTGGTTTCTCAAGAACTTGTTGATCAGGAACAAATAGTTGGCGATCATATTTGAAAATCACAAGAGAAAGAAGTAACAACCAAGAAATATATTAAAGAATTGAAAAAGGAGAAAAATAGATTAACTGTTGAAAAGGAACAGCTGTGGGATGATAGAGCGCGGTTAGAAGTGATATTTGTTGTGGCCTGTTAGGAAGTTCTAGAAACCACAACAGACATGGATGCTGAAACAAAAGCAAAGAGGCTCGAAGAAGTGACTACAACATTCAAGCACGGCATTGAATATTTGCATGCGTTGGTGAACCCAAGCACACCAATATTGGAGAAGGTTGCAGAGTGAAAAAGCATGATTGGAGACTTGGTGATGTAGCTTGAAGAGATGGATAAAGAGGTGAAGCATGTTACAAATGTGACTACATAGTTTTTGGGAAGTGTAGTCCAAGATGAGAAATTGGATCAACTCAACATGTAGTTGCAGGAAGTAGAGGGACAACTAGCCACATTGAGAACATCACTAAAAGTGATGCCTCTAGTTGTGCAGATAATGAAAGCAACAGAGTTGAAGGAATTACAAAAGCAAGTCACAAAATCAAGGGAGTGTCAGCAGAGAAGGAAAACTCATCTTAAAGGATTCCAGGACATTGGTGTGCAACTCTCAATAAAAGCGGTTTCGGTACTTCAAGTAGTTGAGGATAGCCAAAGAGATGTCACTACAAATATTGTTGAGCACCCAATGGAGTGCAAAGTGACAGAATGTAGGGAAATAAATGATAAGGTAAAGGAGAAGGTCAAATAGGTCACCCAACAGTATGAGGACTTCAAGTTTAATATTAATGGCTACACAATTTCCAGCTGACGTGGCTCGAGGGCTAGCCAAAAGATTGTGTTGGGGGCCTATTGGCGGGTAGTTTTGGAGATTATTAGTTACGTAGCACCAAGGATCATGCATAAGGTCGAAGATGTCGTGTAAGGGTGAAAGTTGGCACACAAGGCGGTTTGGTCATGTTTTGAGGATTTTGGTCATTATTTTGTAGATTTTGGTCCAAGTAGTTAGGAAGTTGAGTTAAGTGGTCCACATTATAAAAGGTGCAAGCGTTTAAGTAGAACTAGGATTGTAAATGTTAAATAGGATTTGAATCTTTTGGATACTTTTGGAGAGATCAACTTGGTGTAATTGAAGAAACCTTTTGAATATTGTTCTCTATTTTGATGCGAAGTAATATATGACGGGGATTTGATGGAACCATTGTGTCTTTCCACTTATTTCTATTTTCCTGTTTTTCCTGCAATGTGAATGTGAATGAATAATGAAATATGATGTTGTTATCTGAATGATGTGATGCTTTTATGTTTTAAATCATGTTATCTTGGTAGATATTTTTATGCATCAATTCTCATATTGCGATCTGAGTACGATGATGTGATCTGATGAATGTTGATATGAATTTATGCTAAATGAACCAATGCTTGGATATATGGAATAATGGTGTGAGAGTTGAACCGTAGATGCACAAACCCTCCTTCTTACATCAGAAACATGGTTCCTATAGTTCTCTATTGAACATCTTGGGTGAGAGCTCATTTGCTCCGTAGGTGTTGTTGGACAGGGTAAAAACTGTCTAGGTCGGTGCTTAGGGAGATCGCCATGTTAAGGGTGTTGACAGAGAGTGAACCCCTGTGGATGTATTTGTGTCAACATCCAATGGTTTATTATTGTTAATCATATCCCAATATGGAATCATGTTGGGTCCCTTAAAATTCCAAGACATCAGTGAAATCCCCCCCACTAAGGACATTACATTTGTTACAAATACTTTAGAGCAAAGACAACTTCATATGACATTTTATTCCCAATTACACTAATTGTTCCCACATATTCTTAAGAATGTTACACCACGAAATACCTTTCCAATTGGATTACCAAGCACAACAATTTATCAACACATTAAAAATGGCACTCTCAAATTCCCTGTTAATATGACCCATAGACTTCAAAAAGGCTTTGAACAACCTTTATATTTCACAATTCAATGGATATCGTTTCCATAGTGTTGGTGTATCATGGGGTATATGGTTTCAGAAATTTGTTTTAACATGTGATCCAAAACATATTTGGACTACCACTAATGTATAAACTATGGAGAAAAAAATGACATTTTCCATCATCCATTCGATGCAAAATTCGCACCATTACATATTTCTTTAGACAATGATAGTTGTCACAAATATGAAGCCCATGTAGTTCATACTAAGTTTATGAATTATCAATGATAATTTCACTCATTGGGTCATTATTCTGTAATAATTTGATATAGAATTTTTAATTCCAAAAATAAATAAATAAATAGTACTGTTAGAGTTCATCATCAACTTCCCATCTAGCATGGTGCATCCGCCATTAAATGACAATTCCTCGGATGGAAATTTGTTCACTATCTCATAAGATGACCCATCATATGGTGGCATACTATAATATATTTGCATGTATAAATTTTTCTAGCACCTATCATGAGATGACAATTGGTGCATTCGGTAGTAAGCTCCTCAATACATCATGAAAGGAGGTATTCTTTACAAATGATGGATGAACATAATTGTGTGTCGATGCCTCAGTTGTGAAGAGCCTAAAAGGGTATTAAATAAATATCATAGTGGTGTGTGTGGTATCCACTTGTTAGGAATTTCTACTGCACAAAAGATCATTCACATAGGCTATTTAATGGAATTAATTATGTTACATGTTTTCAAGCATAACTCAAAAAGTGTACATTTCTAGCATCAGTCAAAAAGTATAGAATGAAAATTTGATTTAATGAAAGAAACTATGTTAGTCCTTCTCAAGGACCAACCAAACTATGACTACTTATGGAAGTGAAAATGGCCTAGTTTAAAGAACACCTATAGTGTTAGAATTGTTGTTCCATTTAGATCATTAAGCAATGAGTCCAAATTATTGATGCCATGAATATGAATGAATTATACAAACTAAACAAATCAAATCTCACAGGAAAAATACAAGTATTTCTCATAGAATTACAATATTATCTTCATTACATAATCCAATGTTACAATAGTGTTACATAGGAAATAATTCAAATCATTAGGGATGAATTCAAATCTACCAACTGGATGTGACTGTATCTGATTGCATGGCTAACTAAATATGTATAAATCACTTTTGGAGTCCAAGTGGTTAACTATAGATGTCTAACTAAGTCATACAATCAATTCTAATCAGTTAACTCAGTCTAACTGAAGTGGTAGATGAGAAAGGGTGTTGTATCCACATGCAGCCATGCATAACTAGCACTAACTAAACTGAAAATGAACTAACTGAAAGTAACTAAATAATAACTAATATTAACTAGTTTAAACTCCAAATAGCTGAAGGAGGTTCGTGCCGGGACTCCCAGTGGCTCCTAAAATGTAGGGATTTTCCTAGGAGGTGCCTAAACTGATGCATGCAAGTGCAGTAAGTGGAAGTTAGCCTCTATCGATGTTCCCCACACTCTAGTAACTGGTACATGTGGTCCCATTAGGCCAAGTGGACACAATAGTACTAGTGGACCCAAATAATTAAATAAAAATCCTAAGTTAGGCTAAAATAGTCTTATATATAGTTTGGTCAAGGGAGGATTATAAATCCTAACAGCCCCCATGAATCCTAACTTGGACAACTTTGGGTCATGGAAACAAGGCCAAAAGTCACACATATATAATCTAAAAGATAAAAAATCGATGCTTAATAAACCAAGGAAATAGGGGGAAACTCATGGGAACCCCCCCCCCCTCAAAATAAGTAGAAAACAGGAAAATACAAGCTATATTTAGAAGAAAAAAGCTTCCTTCTTAGAAACATAACTTGTCAAAAACATTGCTGCAAATTTGCATCTCTATGGAGTAGCATGGTCCTTCTATGCAGTAGCATCCTGAAGCTGTGCATGTGAACCTCTCAATTTCTTTCTGAACTGATGAATCTGTGTGTTTCTTCTAGATGGTAAAGGTATATAATGATCAAGATTCTTCTTCTATGGGTCAAGTATCTGATCATTCACTATCATCAAGTAGCACCGACCTGGAATTTTGTTGCACCATTATGCAAGGAGCGAATCTGTGAGAGTGAGTGCAGCATGCTCATTCTGATACTGGGACCTATTTCTCCTTCTATCTTATGGATTTATAGCAACATTCCCAGCTACTTCAATGAGTTTTTGAGCCCATTTAGGCTTAGGAATTTTATTTTGAATGGGTGCAGGATCTGGATCTAGAATCTCATGAGGTTCAACCTCAATAATAGGATCATGCTGGTATTGATCCTCTTCATCTGAATTTGAAACATGTAACAAATCATCATCATCAAAAATGGGAGGAAGAGTGTTTATACCTTATTGTGCTTTGGATGGTGGTGCATCACACAACTGATCTTCTTCAAACCGAACACTTCACTCAATGAAGCATTTCCTAGTTACAACCTCCATTAACTTGTATGCTTTTCCATCTTCTACATATCCCAGTAGAATGCATTTGCTACTTTGGGCTTGGAAGGCCTTCCTCTTATCAAGTGGTATTCTGGCCCAAGATTTGGAACCAAAAACTCTCAAATGAGAGACATTGGGATTATATCCATGCAGTGCTTCGAATGGAGTGGCCCCAACCACTGATTTATGAGGCACTCTATTCTGCAAATATGAAGCACAATTTACAACTTCTTACCAAAAAGAAGGAGGGATATTCTTACCATGGATAAGTCATGTTTCCATCTCCTTCAGTGATAAGTTCTTCCTCTCAGCCACACCATTTTGTTGTGGTGTGTATTGAACTGAGTGTTCCATTCAAATCCCCTTTGATTCACAGAAATACCGAAACTCTCTTTTGATGTACTCTCCTCCTTTATCAGATATTATGGACTTGATTTTATTACTTAAACTATTTTCAACCATAGCTTTAAAAACTTTAAAAATCTCAAAAAATTATGATTTATGTTTCATAAAGTAGATCCAGCAATACCTAGAACAATCATCAATAAAGGTGAGGAAATACTTGAAACCATTAATGGATTTTGTGGGCATAGGTCCAGCAACATCACTATGTATAAAATCAAGTATATAGGCAGCTCTATGTGCCTTCCGAACTTCATACATCTTCTCTGGATGCTTACCTACCAAGAAAATAGAACATACTCCATCGGGAGTTTGGATGAGAGTTAAACCTTCAACCATTTTATCATTGTGGAGTTGCTGGAGATATTTGAAATTGATATGACCAAATCTCTCATGCCAAATCTTGCTAGTTTTTTTAGCATGAGACAATAAAGTTGTAGGAGGTGAGATAAGTAAAACATGTGATAAATCATAAGCTTTAGTAGAATGATTTGCAATACCTTTCGCTATGAACTGTCCATTATATTTTTTTTGTGATCTCAACTGTGTCTAAATCAAATGTAACTCTCTTGGGAGATCCTATATGGGTCATCTGATAAATAAAAAATAAATTATCTGCAAGGGAGGGCACATAGAGAACATTTTTTAACTCGCCATGCTTTGCTTTGACTGAGCCCCTTCCTTCTGCTGGAATTTGGGAATCATATCCCATGTGAAAATTAGGCCCTTTTGATAGTGTGAGGGTAGATAAATATTCTTTGGATGAAATCATGTGATTGGATGCTCTAGAATCAATCAAATATGTTGTTGAATGAGTAAGGCTATCCTTCAAGGCATGGTACCTTTCATCATCTTTTTTCTTTGGTCCTTCATAAATATTCTTTGCTCTTTATGGGAGAGCAATGTTATTCTTCTTGAGGAGGGTAGTCAGCTTGTCAACTCGCTTCTTCATACAAGAGTCTTCTAGATGAAAACCCCTCATACAATAGGGACGCATCTTCTTTTAAAACTTCTTCTTCTTCTTATATCCCGAAGCTCCTTCAAAAGTCTTCTAATTATCTTTATGGTTCAAATCAATTTTTTTATGCTCCTTCCCCTTATACTTCCCTTTAGTTTGCACTTTGTTAGAGTCTGCCACTAGGAGGTCTTGATATTTGGAAGTCTTGATGAGTCCCATCTAGATCAACTTCTCTTGCTCCTGTATTAAGGACTCAAAAAATGAATCAAGTGAGGGCATATTCCAATTAGGAATGGAATCTCTCCTGGAATGGAATATTGAGACAAATAAATAATACTTAGAACCTATTTTGTTGAGTATGGAGAGCACATGTTTCTCATCATTTCTTTCTATTCCGCACTATTTGCATTGAAGTGAAAGAGACCTAAATTTAGTGAATAACTGTTGCACAGTCTCGAAACTACTGAGATGTAAGGCTATCAACTAATTCTCCAAAATGTGTCCCCAAAGTTCATCTTTATTTCCAAACAAGACTTCAAGCTTCTCCCAAGATTCTCTAGGATTCCTCAAACCTTCAAGGTGAAAGAGGAGATATCTGGATATGTGAGTACATAGATAACCAAAAGCTTCGATTAGAGTAAATTTGAGGTCTAAAATGGGCCTCCTAAAGAAAATAATAAAATAATAGTTATTAATCTTGGAGGAAGAATGAAAAAAACTACTTTTTTTGTTCGTAGTTTCGACATATATTCCTGTGTTTTTACTCAAATTCTAAGTGAGAGAGATCGTTGGATGCATAATTTAATTCCTCATCCAATGAGTACCCACACTACATACTTTCGACAGACCCCACTACCCCAAAAACAAGAAATACCAGAAAAAATGTGGAGATGATGTCATCATCATGTTTTTTTCTGGTATTTCTTGTTTTTGGGGTAGCAGGGTCCATCAAAAGTATGCAGTGTGGATACTCGTTGGATGTGGAATTAAATTCCGCATCCAACGAGCTCTCCCTCTTGAAATTTGAGTAAAAACACAAGGAGATATGTAAAAAATATGAACAAAAGAAATAGTTTTCTTTTATTACAAATATGTCAATTCAACCATTATGGTTGACTCATTTTATTGAAATTCTATTGGTTCTTGAATTCCATCTCACAAAATTTATTGTTGACGCATTTTCTTATAAGGCCCATTTTAGACCCCAAATTTCCTCTGATGATCTAAGCAGTTCAGAAACTTGTTTTTATTTGCTGGATGATGGGGTTTGACCTCCCTTCCAAGTATTATCCTGAAGTATCTCATTGCCCAAGGAAACTTGCATATCTACCCTCCAATCAACATAATTGAAGGGTGTTAGGATTCGAGGTGTGGAGGGTTGAAAGTCTATAATTATCCTATTGAAAAATACAATATCTTCACACAAGCTATGTAGCACCTATAGAAATTTCACTGCAAAACCAAAATCATTTGAAATATGTTAGAATCAAGCTTTCCCTCTCAACATGAACACTTTCTCAGGTTTCATCATGCCCACACCGCCACTCTGAATAAAATTGTAGGAAGCAAGGAACTCTTTGCAAGACTTATGTGGAAACCCAACTACTTATGGTGTTTAATGGAGAGTAGACAGACTTGAAGCTTGCTTGAGATGGCTCTGATACCATGTTATAATTGTTGTTCCATTTAGATCATCTAGAAATGAGTCCAAATTATTGATGTAGTGAATAGGAATGAATTATACAAACTGAACAAATCAAATCTCATAAGAAACATACAAGTATTGCTCAGAGAATTACAGTATTATCTTCATTACATAATCTGGTTTTACAATAGTGTTACATAGGAAAGAATTTGAATCATTGGGGATGAATTCGAATCTACCAACTGGATGTGACTGCATCTGACTACATGGCTAGCTAAATATGTCTAAATCACCATCGGATTCCAAGTTATTAACTCCAGATGTCTAACTAAGTCACACAATCAGTTATAATTAGCTAAATCAGTCTAAGTGAAGTGGTAGGTGACAAAAGGTACCTTATCCACATGCAGCCATGCATAACTAGAGCTAACTGAACTGAAAGTAACACAAGAATAACTAATATTAAGTAGTTCCACTCCAAGTAACTGAAGGAGGTTGGTGTTGGGACTCTAAGTGGCTCCTAAAATGTAGGGATTGGCCTAGGAGGCACCTAAACTAATGCATGCAAGTGCATTCAGTGGAAGTTAGCCTCTATCAGTGTTTCCCACACTCTATTAACTGGTGCATGTGGCCCCATTAGGCCAAGTGGACCCAATGGTACTAGTGGAACCAAATAATTAAATAAAAATCCTAAGTTAGGCTAAAATAATCTAATAGATAGTTTGGTCAAGGGAGGATTATAAATCCTAACATATAGAACTACCATTGGGGATTGAAGAGTCCACTTTACTCCCAACCATCCAAAGCCGCCCACCTTGGATAGAGCTATCTAGTAAAATAAGTTTCTAATGTTTATAGAAATTGTTTGATTCTATTGATAATGATTGGATAATATTTTCTTCCATATTAACTATTAGATTTCGATAGTTAGTTAAACTCATAATAATATTTTTTGTATTGTTGTTGTAAATTTAATTAAATTTATTTCATTTTTTTTTAGATTTTTTTTTAAAAATATTTTTTATTAGAAAATGGATATGGTGGATGATTTTATATTGGTTATAGGGGAGGGACACCATTAGTGGTGCACCCTCCTTGGTCCACGTATTTGAACACGTTGTGACCACCCGTTTTCCACCTGGCCAGTTCCACATGGAGCATTTGTGTGTTAGGTAGGTGGGTAAAGTTAATGTGCTTTCATACACCCCAACAAACCCATCCTTTTCACCTTTTCCAAAAGGGTCTCTCTCCTCTCATGCATTCTTTCTTGGGCTGGGAGAGTGGGTGTTTGGACACCTTGGTAGTGGTCTTCCATAAATCCTATGAATGCTCCGACACTCTCTGCTGGTGGATGCAACAAGATTTCATGCTAGGATATAGTGGCTTGGTTAATTACAATTGTCAATATTTTCCATTATTCTCCTTGTGCTCATTGTTATTCGGTCGTTCTTTGTTGTGGGTTGTAGCTGATATTTGAGGTGGTTCATTAGTACATGTGTGCTGGTTTAGAGGTCGAATAGTGGTCATGGCTCTACTAGAAAACTAAACGTTTTTTTCTCGACAACGATTTTCGTGGTGGTTCAATGGGCCTCAACTTCGAGCGTCCTACAACTAGCACTAGCATGCCATAATTTCCATCTGGTAAGGTTTCATCCTTACCAGCTTCTGAATAGTGTTTATCAATACTTTAAAACACCATATAGAATATTTCATTATGTCTTGTGACAGTTTTGAGGTGATTTCATCTTTATGCATGCAAGTTTATTTTTTTATTTGGATTTTCCTACATTATTGGTCCTTTGTGGTTGCATGGTTATCTTTATTAGTGGGTTTTTCTGCTTTGTTTGTTAGGCTATAATGGAATTGTAATTGGTATCCTTGATTGGTTTCAATGATGGCCTTGCTCCATTTTTGTGACAATGATGTTGTATGTGTGGTTTTGGTGACAAGTATGGATGTTTATAGGTGTAAGATGTGAATTCTTGCATTTTTAGGATTTCTCTGTTTTTTAGGAGGTTTTTAGGGTATGTTTGTATGAAATTTTGGTGAAACAATGGTTGCATGTTAATGTATATCTCGACATTGGTTATGTCCAATTGTTGTGGTGGATTACAGGTGTCTCTTGAATGTATATTGGACCCTATGTGGTTATTGTAGACCGTTCTTTGGCTAATTATTCGATGATTCAATTTGTTGAGATCTTTAGAGTGTCTCTGGTTCTAAGGAGATTTTGTATGCTTGACATTGTTTATCTAAAAGTTTGGAGAAACAAGGGTTATTGCAGACTATGGGTGAATATTGGTGTCCCCTGAATGTATTTCATACCTTCTGTGGTTATTATAGACCGTTCTGAGTATAATTTATATGCATGACTGTAATTTGGGGATTTGGATAATTTTGTGATTCTTCCACCTGTTTGATTTTTTAGGGAACATTACAACCTTGAATTAATTGATAAATTATATAGTACTTATAAGTTTTTTTTAAAGGTTGGTGGTGGAGGGTTTCATATAATATTTTGTTTGTTTTTACTGTAAATTAGATTTGCAAAGAAACTAAACACATGAATTTTGGATTTTGTTTGTGACTATTTTGTAGGTATATGTAGTGAATACATTGTAGTTGTGTTTGTTGACAATTCTATAATTTGGCATGGTTTGTCCTTTAGTGTGGAGGAATGTACATTACTTTAAGTGTTGGTAGAAATACTATGATTTATTATGGTTATGATTATTGTATCCTATATTATTATTATAGCATATATTACTTTGGTAATTAAGGTTTATATATAATGGAAATAAATAATCATAAATAAACGTTCACATGTATAATAAAACAATTGCAATTTTTATTCATATTACTGAAATAAATTGCCTCTATTTATAGTTGATGATAAGACCCAATAATTTTGTACTATGTGTGAAAAAATTGACCTAGGTTTTAGATTATGTCAATCCCAAATCATGCTTGATTGAAGCTACAAAAAAAGAAAATGTAGTGAATACATTGTCATTGTTAATAAATCTGTAATTTAGCATGGTCTGTCATTCAATGTGGAGGAATGTGCATTGCTTTTAGTGTTGGTAGAAATAATAAGATTTATTATGGTTATGATTATTGTAGCCTAGATTATCATTATATCCTAGATTCCTTTGGTCATTAAGATTTCAATAGAATGGAAATAAACAATCATAAATAAAACATGCTCATGTATAATAAAACAACTGCAATTTATATTCATATTACTGAAACAAATTGCCTCTATTTGTAGTATATGTCAAGCCCTAGGATTTGTAGTATGTGTGAAAACTTTGAAATTGGTTTTATATTATGTCAATCCCTCATCATGCTTGACTGAAGCTACAAAAAATAAAATGTAGTGAATACATTGTCATTGTGTTTATTGGCATTTCTATAATTTGGCATGGTCTGTCATTCAATGTGGAGGAATGTGCATTGCTTTCACCGTTGGTAGCAACATTATGATTTATTATGGTTATGATTATTGTAGCCTAGATTCCTTTGGTCATAAATATTTCAATAAAATGGAAATAAAAAATCATAATGAAAACTTTCTCACGTCTAATAAAACAATTGTAGTTATATTTATAGTACTGAAATACAATGCCTTTATTTGTAGTAGATGTCAAGACCTAGGAATTTTAATGTGTGTGAAATATAAGACCTATGTTTTAGTTTATTCGAAGCCCTCATCATGCTTCATTGACGCTTCAAAAAAAAATTCCTTGAGAACAAAATCCACATTTCATTTGGTTAGGCTATACACCATATATCCTATTCTTCATGAGGTTGGGTACCTTCGCCACCATTTCTTGTCGGGTTTCCTGGTTGAACCAAGTAGGGTGTCCTTGCTAAGCATGTTTTATAAGGATGGGAGGTGTTACTAGTAATGTATTGAGGCCAATGTTTTCATTCCATCCAAGGAGGAATTGAATATCCATATGCCTGGATTTTTCTTGACACCCTCAGAATAATTGGAGGTGTTGGATAGGAAAAAATTGAATGGGCACTTGCACTAGTAGGAATAGAGAGGGTTGGGATGATTTCCTGATGATAGTGGGGGATATGACTGTTATTAATATATTGGTATAACCATGCACTATTTTTAAATTTTTCCAATGAGTCTTTCGTAGTGTTCCTTTCCTCGGTTGTTCTTTCAATATTGGCCATCACATTCCTTTCCTTGATTGCTATTGTAGAATCTTGGTTCATATATTGTGCCTTTATTAAATAATTTTCCTTCCTTTCCAATTTTTTATCATGATCTTTTTCTTGTCAATTTGTATATCTTGCAATCCTTTCATGTGCTCAATGTTCAGCTACAATCATCCTTGCTTCCTTCTTTTTCTTTGCACAATATTTATTCCTCTGTTTTAATTCCTATATAGCATGTTTCTTTTGGTCAGATTCAACCAAAAGGATAAGGTAGTATTATGGAGTGAGTAGTTATGAAATTTGGCGCAATTAGAGAATGATTATTTTCCTTGTCTTCCTTACATTAACACCCTCTCCACTAGAAACTTTAGGAATTGACCAAGTCTTGGTGTGTTCCCTGGTAGTGGTTGAGGATAAGCTAGGAGAGGTGCTTCAACTATAGTATATTCTTTGGCTACTTCCTAATTTTCTATGTTATGTTCTTATATCAACCCACCATCAAAATAAAAATTGAAAATATCATCTTCCATGACTACTGGTTGTGAAGGCTTGCTTATTCTTTCATTGTTGGGAAACCTCCAATGTGTATGTTCAAGTTAATCATGGCCTATGTCATCCTTGATGTTGGGATACTTGGGTTGGAAATTTCAATGGGTCACTGTTTCTTCTTACACTATGAAAACCATTGACCACATTAGTATGTGCTACATAATCCACATGTGTGTCACTTGGACCACCTAGCACCATGTTATATTCCATTGCTTCATCATCAAATTGTGTAGCGTTAACCTATTCATACTAATCATCAACACCAAATACTTGGTAGTTTCCTTGAGATAAGGACAATATATTATTCATAGCATCCAGTTCTTATTCGACATCCACATGCTCTTCGACATCCACATGCTCTTATCCATCCACATATTCTTGGCCATCCACATCAAATTCGCAGATACAACTGGGGTCATGTGTAAAATCATTGCAATTCAACGACTAGATATTTTTTAGCCTAAATCCAACATTGATATCCAAGACTGTGAGATCCATTTTGAAAGCTCTATTTGCAAGCTCAACTAACTCAAACCTATTTAACTCTAACATTGGGTTCTTCGCCATCCATTTTGCTCGTTCTAAACTGAAAAAATCATTGACAATCCCAAACACACTCACATCCAGGGGATGCAACCTATGATAAGTATGGGAAATAAGTGTTAACAAGTCAATTGCCAACCTGTTTGCATCCTCAATTGATTGCACACCAATGTGGTTTCCATGACAAAATAAAACCAACAGGTGTATGTTTTCAGGGGATACACTGCCTTGTACAGATGTTGCAAAGTGAAAAACCCAATTTAGGAAATTTTCTTTAGTCATCAATACATTGGTATGTCCAGCCATGCATGCCCCAGGTTCACAATTTTTTATATAGTTTTGAAGCTGAGTTTTACCCTTGAACAGATAAAATCATGGGATTGACAAACCAATTGAATTCACATAACATAACATGGTTATACACTCCCTACTCTTAGGTATAATATTTGGCACTTTTTGACTCCCTCTCTTAGAAATTACCTACATGTGACAATTCCTTCCTGTCTGTAACCCTATCTCGTCGCAGTTCCAAATATGGTATGGACTGTAAGGGTGTTTGGTGTATGCAGTAGAAATAATGTCATAGAATTTGTACAGAACTATAGGGAATATATTTAATTCCCCGTATCTATGAAGGCCCTCTATTGTTCATAATACTATCTCTGGATTCCTTTTTTTGAAACCAACCCCCCATGATTTACTAGGAAACTCATCTTAGAATGGGTTCGACCTCCCCTAACATATTTGAGAAATAATTGATTTCAACTATATCAACTCCAACACATGTCCCAATTTGAACATCTCCTTACACCACCCCACCACCTCCTCCTCGTGATGTTCAATCATGAATATAAGAGGACCTCTTTGATTGGTATGGGCCAGACCATTTATCCAACAATGGATTGATGTGGGTGCAATCCCATACTTTTTTCAACTTCTCTAACTAAATATCCCTTGAATTATACATCATCAATTGCAACCATTTTGTCTTATTTTTTCCATCCTCTAATAACATTGATGTTGATATATTTGTAACTTTAGAATGTATTCACTTGTATATCTTATGTATTGTACCCCGATGTTTATTCCGGGAAGTATCTATAATGTAATTGAGTCATGTCATACCCCGATGTTCATATCGGGAGAATCAATAATGTAAACAAGTCATGTAAATTCATTTAGGTTAACCCTCCATTGTAAGTTGGGGAAATAGTCCCCACAATTAAGTTAAGGTTAACCCTCCTTGTTGATCGGAGGGCAAAGTCCCCATAGTTGTGGGGCAATAGGGTTATTAGACTCTCCTAGAGATTTTGGACCTGGTAAGTAATTGTTAAGTGAGGCCGATATGTTGGAGTGGAAATAAAGTGAACGAAATAATATAAATAGAGAGTGAGCCTCTCTATTTATCAGACACTCACTCACTCACTAGGGCGCATGAGTGAGAGAGGAGAAGCTCTCTCAAGTGAGAGAGAGAGAGAACAAGATGTTGGAGATCATCTTTATGTTTTTGGGTTTTACTACTTCCATTGGTGCTCATTATATCTCTGAGGAAGTTGTGGGGTTTTCTCCTTTATGGTTTCCCCGAGAAAAATTATATGTGTCTCTTGTACCTTGTGATTTTTTTTGTGCATGTTATTCTCTCAGATAAGATCCTAGATCATATTGCTTAAATGATAAAAATATAACATGGTATCAGAGCTAACCTAAGAAGAATACACTGTGCAGCTGCAGAAGCTAGGGCTTCTTACTTTTTGGGTCTCTCACCATAATAGATCAACAAAAGAAGGCTAGGGTAACTCTCCATTGAAGGGTGCATCTTTCTATTGAAGCAGAATTCGATTCTGAGCATTTTCAATTTTTTGGTGCGAGAAATTAGGGCTTTTTACAGAAGAGGAATTTTTGAGTGAGCTGGACATAGGATTTATCTCCTCATCAAAATCAAAGTTTAGAGATCTGGGTCGAGATTTTTGGTTGGGTGAAACTCCGGGAAAGTCAAACCCCAATTTGACCCCGAGCTTGAAAAACCCTAAAATACTGAAATTGATAGTTTTTGTATATTCACTATATCTCGAGATTGAAGAAGGCTTGGGTGCTGAAACTTTCATAGGTCAAAGATAAATTCTTGATGTACACTGTGTCCACGTTTCAGACTTATATTCTCTATATTCTAGGGTATATGATTCCTATGAGCTAGGGTTCCATCCTCTCCCAGGATTCCTCCCCAAACTAGACACCTGGGGAGAATTGCTATATATCGGGCTATGAAGGTCCAAATGAAATTCATCAAGCTGTTCCAAGAAGGGCACAGATTGTACTTTCTATGGTAAAATTTTTAGACCCTAATTATGAAACAGTGACACATGGAATTCCGTACAACTTTGCTATGCTGAACAGTCTTGAAAAAAGTCACCTTGGTAAAGTGCTCATAAGTACCAATTGGTTAAACCAATTCTAATGAAACCTATGGTGTTGGAACAAGGACAGACAAGGCTAACACAGTATGAAATTTTAGACATAGAGGAGAATTAATTTTGGATATACTATAGAAATAGTATCAGGCATTTCTATAGAAGAAATTGGTAAACTAGGGATTCCTATTCTGGGAGCTTCCCTCCCCCATTTTCAAAAAAGGAGTACATTGGACAGATCTCCTTGAATATTTCTATGTTTCTATTCAATCTGATCTGAAAGATTCCAAGTTTTTAAAATTAGGGTTTCTCTAACAAACACTAGATCATCCAACTCCGGAACCAGGATGGACACCTCAAATCTGTAAGATCTAATATTTTTCTATTTACAGTTGAGGTTCTCATTTCAAGATGACTAATCACACCAGCTTGATGACAAGCTTGGTGAGGCTGAAAACTTCCAAGCATGGAAGTATAGGATATCACTAGTTCTTGAATGAAATGAATTGGATACCTACATAAGTAGAGAGGTTCCAGTTCCAGATGGAGATGAGGTTAAAAGCCTTACACAAGAAGAATTTGGTCAAGGCCAAGAAGATCATTGTTGATTCAATCATGGATCACCTTATACCACAAGTGTCTTCCCTAAAGACACCAAAAGAAATGTTTGATTCTTTTACCAAGCTATTTTAAGGGAAGAACATAAATCAAAAGATGACTTTGAGAAAACAGTTGAAGAATGTGAAGATCCAGAATGCAGAGACCATACAGCCATACTTTACAAGGGTCTATCAAATCAAAGAATAGCTTGAAGGAGTAGAAGAAGAAGTGGATAATGTAGAAGTTGTGATAACCACCTTGAATGGCCCCCCAGGATTATGGTATTCATTCATTCAAGGAATGTGTGCCAAAAGGAAGTGATTACTTTCAGCAGACTCTGGGAAGAGCACACACAAAAAGAAGTGCGACTCATATTAAGAGAAAATAAGATGGGAGCAACTAAAAATCAAGATTTCATGATTCAAAGAAGATACCTCAAGGGATGAGGAATATGAAGAACTCAATTATTGAAGAGCCTCTTATCCATCTTGAGAATTTGGATAAGAAAAGATGTTGTTATGGATGAAGAAGATGATGAAGCTGAAAGGATTCTACCCACAAAAAAAATAAAGATAAGTATTCAATTGTCATTTCATGATATTGTTTTGTTATGCACTTGTTTATATTTAGTTGATGTGTTATAGAATGTTTATATTAATGATAGTATACTACTAATATGCATGTGATGGGTAAGTAGCTCATGGTGCTATATAACTCTCCATTGCTACTTATCGATAATGAAACCTCTTTGCTGACATATCAGATTAGTGCACAATCTCAATGTTGTCTTGGTAGAGATGGAAGGAATCTAGAACGTTTCTGTGAGATATGGATGAATGTTGTATTGGCTAAAATTATTGCATGATTATATATTTATGCATAATAATTTACCATTATGAAATGCATCTAATCATACAACTGGTGCATTTTACTTTTAGGAAAGATCACATACAATCGCCTATAAGAAAAGAAGGATGAGACTTGTTCCAAAGAACAAGTGACGACAGTTCAATATTCACTCTAATCATCCGAAATGAAGAATGATGTCTAGGATACAGTATCGAGACCTGAAGGGAAGTTTGTAGTTCCATCATGTAGTAGATGGAAACATCGTGGGATACAAGGCGGGATTCATAGCACGAGGCTTCTCATGAAAAGAAGGCATAGACTATGAATAGACATTTGTAGCCTCCAGAAGTTAAGACACATGATAGGAAAACTCATGTGTGCAAATTAAAGAAGTCCTTGTATGAGCTCAGAAGACACCCATGGGATAACACATACATGAGGAGCTTGAAGATCACCTAGAGTGATGAAGATCTTAACCTTTGCTATAGGGTTGAAGATGAAAGCCTATAGAGGATGACAAGCTCACAGATGGGTGTGAGAAGAAATTTTGAAAAGGTTAAAGATAGAGGATCTTGGTATCCAGTAACCCTAGATGGACACATAGAATAATATTAGTAGAGGAAGCTACTTGTCACTCTGGTACATAATGTTTCAGTGCATAGAGTATGAAAGACATAGGAAGAATGATGCTCTGCTTCAGAGGGAGTGACTGCAGAAGATCTTGAGGTTCGACATGGTACGACAGGATGGACAAATTACTAATGACTCTAGGATTTACTGCGAGTAAAGTGGATTCCAACCTTTTCTTCAAGGTTGAAGGTGGAATACCAGTGATGATCCTGTTATATGTCGATGAATTGTTTGTGACCGAAAAGAGGAACTCATTAAAGTTGCAAGAAGGAGACTTTCCATGGAGTTCAAGATGAAGGACTTGGATATGATGCACTACTTTCTAAGCATGGAGGTGTGGTAGAATGCAGATGGAATATCCTTGGGACAAGGGAAGTATGCAGTAGAGATCTTGAAGAGGTTTAGGATGATGGACTGCAAGGCCATGACCACACCTTTATTGTGAACACATTGAGACATGTTCACCTGATGGTTTCAAAGCATTCAGTGAGGTACTTGAAGGGTATAGTTGAGTATGGGCTCAAGTATGATACAAATTAGAAGATTAATCTGGAGGGTTATATGGATTCGTATGGGGAAGGCAGTGCCATTGATAGGAAGAAAAATTTGAGGTGCTACTTCAGTATGAGATCAAGTGTGATCTGTCGGTTTAGTAGGAAGGAGTCCTGTATGGTGCTGAGTACAGCTGAGGAAAAATATGTTGCCACTTGATCGACTATTTGATAGGTAGTATGTTTCTTTTGAAAACTACTATTTGATTTGATTGATCTATCTTGCATTTTTGTATGATGTAGAGAGGAGTAGTAAAGCTCCATTTTGTGATCTAGATCAAGATCTCTCAAAAGAGGGAATTCTAGCATAGCTGGTGAGAGAAGTTGTCTAAGCATAAATCCTAGCGAATCTTGTAGGTTGCTCAGATGTAAATGGTCCTATAGGTTATCCTCAAATGTGATCGGTCCTAGAAAAGCTTGCAGGTTATCCTTGAACGTAATCAACCCTGATGTGATTCTATGCTAGAAATGGCCAAAGTGAAGTTTGAGTACTTCAGGGAGAAGCTTGGTGTTCTCCAGATCAAGTTTCCTTCCAAAGGGAAGTGATGAGCCATGAGCCTTTCTGACATGGTTGTTGGATGTGTTCCTCCCATGGTCAGATGTAAGTGCAAAGCCATTTTGATATGATTGTGGGATGTGTTCCCACATGACCAGATGTAAGTGCAGAGCCATTCTGGTGTGACTGTGGGATGTGTTCCCACATGATCAGATGTAAGTGCAAAGCCATTCTGATGTGACTATGGGATGTGGTCCCACATGATCAAATGTAAGTGCAGATCCATTTTGATGTGACTATGGGATGTGTTCCCACATGATCGGATGTAAGTGCAAAGCCCTTTAAACATGTATGTTGGTTGGTTCCTTGCATGGTTGGATGTAAGTGCAGAGCCCTTTCAACATGTATGTTAGATTGGTTCCTCACATGGTCGGATGTAAGTTCAGATCCCTTTTGACATGTATGTTGGATTGGTTCCTCACATGGTCAGATGTAAGTGCAGAGCCCTTTCAACATGTATGCTAGATTGGTTCCTCGCATGGTTGGATGTAAGTGCAGAGCCTTTCTGACATGGATTCAGGATGTGTTCCTCCCATGGTCAAATGTGAGTGTTGGGAATTCCTTTTTGACATGTATGCTGGATGTGTTCCTCGCATGGTCAGATGTAAGTGCTGGGCGGGCCTTTCTGACTAGGTCAGATTCAAGTGTTGAAGAAGATGAATACCTACATGAAGGCTAGGCCTACAACCAGCATGAAAAAGGGTTGGCTCTGTAGAACTTCCTATGACTAGAAGAATTGAGAGATAGCAGCAATGATGATGACCCAGTGATGATCCAACAATGATGATCTAGATCCAGTGATGATCCAGATCTAGTGATGATCTAGATCCAGTGATGATCTAGATCTAGTGATGTTCCAGATCTAGTGATGATCCAGATCCAGAGATGAAGATGAATTGAATATAAAGATAACTTGATGATGATTCAAATGATACAGAGAAGAATACTTTTGTTGATAAATTGTGTTGAGACAATACCTTCCTAGTTAAGAGAGAGTGTTGATGTATTTGTAACTTCGGAATGTATTCACTTGTATAGATTATGTATTGTACCCTGGTGTTTATTTTGGGAAGTATCTATAATGTAATTGAGTCATGTCATACCCCGATGTTCCTATCGAGAGGATAAAGAATGTAAACAAGTCATGTAAATTCATTGAGGTTAACCCTCCATTGTAAGTCGAGGAAATAGTCCCCACAATTGAGTTAAGGTTAATCCTCCTTGTTGATCAGAGGGAAAAGTCCCCACAGTTGTGGGGCACTAGGGTTATTAGACTCTCCTAGAGATGTCGACCCTGGTAAGTAATTGTTAAGTGAGGCCGACATGTTGGAGTGGAAATAAAGTGAATGAAAGAATATAAATAGAGAGTGAGACTCTCTATTTATCACACACACACTCACACGCTAGGGCACATGAGTGAGAGAGGAGAATCTCTCTAAAGTGAGAGAGAGAGAGAGAACAAGCTATTGGAGATCATCTTTATGTTTTCAAGTTTTACTGCTGCCATTGGTGCTCATTCTATCTCTGAGGAAGTTGTGGGGTTTTCTCCTTTATGGTTTCCCTGAGGAAAATTCTTTGTGTCTCTTGTTTCTTATGAATTTTGTTGTGCATGTTATTCTCTCATATAAGATCCTAGATCATATTGTTTAAATGATAAAAATCTAACGATTGATTTTCTTCATTGAACTAGTACTTTGAATTGTAGAATATGGTGGCACTAGGGGTGATGATGGCATTGTTGTTGATGGTGGAACCATACCATCTACCTCTTCTACCTGATCATTCTCATAATTTTTTATATCATTGTTATCATTCAAACCCTAGCCCTTATCCTCATCCGATGATGTGAATCACAGCTAGTAAACCCTATTACCCCGCTTCCTTGCACCCCTTATACAAGGTGCAATATTGAATATTTCCATGGCTACAAGAACATGCACAATCCATAAATGTAAAATTTTATAGGGTCTCATTTTACAATGGTTAACCTATGATAAGTATATTCTAAACGAGATGTGTTCTATCAAGTTATAACACTACTTAGTACAATGATATCAAGTTGTAACACAACTTATTACAATGGCATCAAGATGTAACACTACTTGGTATAATGGTTCTTCTTCAATACTATCATTGTTTTTAGTATCACAATAAGCTTATAGTTCAGACCATAGTGTTACTCTTTCACTCTTGTTAGGATTCTTCAGAGAGTGATATGTCTAATACTAAAAGATATTAAGTTTAGTATTCATTTCGGGGTAGGCATATTCTTCTCAAATATGTCTAAAATCCTAGAGATCAAATTGGACCTCTAGTTGGAATCTCATCAAATCCCTATATATTCCTTAGATGTTTGGAAAAATAATTTCAAACCATGGAAGTTCATTTGAATGACTATTCATGCATCATCAACATTTGATCTGATATACAATTTGATAAATATTTATAGGTTACAATGTTTTATGAATTGTATTTATATCTTATCTTTACCAAAATGAGAAAGATACCATTCATTCGATGCATCTGAGGTTCTAAATAGGTCCATGCAATGTTTGAATTGGCAATGAAGTAACTATAACCAAAACAAGCAAGATGGTCTTGGAATAACTTGGGTATTGGTTGTTGGTTGTGAAAGTTCACATCATAGGTCTATGTCTCCATGGCTTGCATCTATACAACATAGAATGATTTTCTAAGCTCATGTTTTGGAAGCGATCACAAAACTCCTAGATATATCTTTGAAATGCACACCAAATTGTATACATAAAACAGAAGCCTATGTCATATGTAACTATGCACTGGATGGTGTGGTACCTATTTATGGTTAAAGTTAATAGAATGGATACAAGAATTATCCAAAATTTAATACATTAACCACTATGCACACACTGTTGGTCTGTTGATAGTGTTGATGAATTGTTTGCATATTGTTGATAGTGTTGATGCACTGGTTGAATCATGTTGATAGTGGTGATGAACTGTTTGCAGACTATTGATAGTGTTTATGCACTGTTTGAATCCAAGGAATGAAAATAGATTCAATTGTATGCAAATATGTCAATTTATATTTTTTACTGATCAAATTGATTGTTGGAAGGAATTGGCATGGATTACACAATTGATTATGGGAATGGGTGTCTGGGATTGATTTGGATATGATCCAATGGGAGGGAATTTGTATTTTCATTTTCCATGTTCTTTTAGTGTGTTTAATTGATGGTTTGATTTAGTGGGAAGAGATGGGAATTCATATTAGCTGATCCATGTTCTTTTATAGAGTTTAATGGATGGTTTGATTTTGTGGGAAGACTCAGGAATTCGATTAATGGATGATTTGATTTTAGTGGGCAGATTTGTGAATTTGTATTAGCTGATCCATTTGATTTCATAGATTTTACTGAATGATTTAATCTTTATTCAGTGGGTGGGTGTCATTTATTACATTTGGAGGTGTAAATTGTTGATGAAACGTGGACAAGAAGCTGACAGTTTTTTCCCTTGCAGTGTACAAGTGTTAATGGATGATAGAACACTGTGTCATGTTGTTTGATTATTGTTTCTCCAAAGAGAATTCATGGGGGATGATGTGATCACCAATGTGTACTCATACATTTAGCAGGATAGGATGTTTTGATGTAAGATTTGGTATTTATGTCAAGACAGATTTGGATCTCGGTTGGACAATATGGTTTGTATTGTTGACATTAAAGTGATTGTTTGGTGACAATTGATTCTCTAATAAGTTAATGAATCAATTTTGGGCTTAATATAATTGATATTTATGTATGAATGTAATATTTAATTGTCATTTTTTGAAATGTGAATGTTAATTTTATGGGTGGTTGATGTGACAATAACCATGGCCACTATTGGTCCCCACACAACAATAGGAGAATCTCCCCTATATCATAGAGAAAATTGTACAATCTGAGTTTTAATCTTAACATGATTACTAAGAAGTTATAATGCATTGATATCTTAGCCACATTGAAATTTAAAGCATTTTAGGTCTTATTTTAGTACCCAACTATTTTGTTGGAGAATTTTGATCGAACACTGACAAAGAATAAATTTTAATGCATTTTGATTGAAAATTGACAAACAATCAATTTTAATGCATTTTGATTAAATAATATGTTAAGGAAAAAATGGCATACCTAGAAAATTTTTCCAATCAATAACTCATATTTGTTTGTAATTCAAAACCTTTGAAGGTGATGCAAAAAATATTAAAACTATATACTAAAAGAAGAAGGATCCTAATATAAATATATTTATTAATATCAAGATACCATTTATTACAATGAAGATTTTTGAAGATATTTTTACTAAAATCAAGATGTTTCAATGGATGTTAGAAACCATAGAGAAGACAAGGATCATTTAAAGGAAGATATTTTTGCTAATTGAGCAGAACTATTTGGAAGGAAACTACAAATACCTATGCCACAGGTAGCCAAAATCCCAACTAGGAATTACATAGAGAAAGGTAGGTGCAACCTAGGCCAAGTAGACCAAATGCAAGAGATTAGATATAAATGTTTCAGACAAAGACAAAAATGTTATAAAACTTCACAAAATCCATACAAAAATGTTATAAACCTTCATAAAATCCAAAAATCTCACTTGAAGAGAGACTATTCCAAGGAACCTTACACCTATAATGGCCATTATAGGAATGGTCACTAACGTAGGTATTAAGATTGAAGATAATATGAACATAAAGTTATCTCATTCGATGAGAGATATCACATACAAGGAAGCACTATGAAATACATTGAGCCTTTTAGAATCCAAACCTATGATTGTAGTACAAATAAATACAACTGCCTTTTTCCATTGGAAGCAATGTGGAAAGCATATGGAGATGAAGATAATCATAAAAAATGGATTTAGTTTAAGGGCTCTTTACGAGAAATTACATTAACTAATTGGTATAATAAAACAAGCATCAATAACCCTTTCAAAATATGGGGGGATTTTGTTGGAATTTCTAAGGATACTTGGTCTTCACTAGACATGAAACATTTTTTACTCCAACTAAAGCATGTAACACAACAAAACATAAAAACAAGTTGTAAAATATGATGCAAGGAAAAAATAATTGTTATTCCAATGAAGCCACTAGGTTATAGAGTAGGAAAATATTGTATACTTTATCTCCAGTATCATTCCTAGAATAAGAACCAATGTAAGGACCATAAGGCCTAGAACCTATATATATTTTATAAGAGTTTCCAATAAAATTAAAGGATAAGTATATATAACAACCATGGATAGAGAAAAGTAAACAAGAAGAATTGGATAACAAGTTAAAAACAATGGAATACACTATAAATTTAAAATTTACATAGGATTTGGCAAGTGAGATATTACTAAATCTAAGAGAATCCCCCAAAAAAGATAAATAAGGATGTCAAGGGAAATTGAATGAATTTGTACGAATGAAGTTCAATAACTATAACTATTTCAACTCAAACAACACATAAAATCATGCATGGATAAACCATTTGGAGAATAATAAATATGTACAAGGACAGAAAAGATAGAAGGGATGACAGAACAAAAGTAGATATCCATACCAACGGTGTCTTTACAAATATCAAGAATTTAAACAAGTCAATACCCCATCAACAAATACCTAAAATATAGATAAATGAGGGGAGATGGAGTATTATAAGTATAGTTGCACTACCTAGAAATAATTAAGCTTTTGAATATTTTTTGTGTGCTTGTGAGGCCATACATGATCGAAATGCATATACAACATCCAATTATATCCTTATTGCATTGTATATATACTAGGAAATTATGAAATAGGCTATTTTTCCAAGATATAGAAGTTGGTTGTAAAACCAATTAAAGATGAGAAAGCATTCATTGCTACCATAGTGCATCCAAAGGGGTGTGGTACAAATGAGCCTAAATATGAAGGTATCAAAAGCGGATTTGATAGTGACAATGATGTATATTATAAAAACTAGGAATTATTATGAATCAAGAGTTGGAAGACAGGAAACAAATTATCACCGATCAATTCTTGAGGTCGTAGGAGAAAGAGGCGGAAGCGCACAAAGTGATTGAGGCATTGTAGAAGGAACAAGAGTGGCTGATTGAGGAGAATGCCAAGGAAATTGAGGAGCTGAAAAGGGAGCAGGACTACCATACATTGGAGAAGGTGAAACTTTAGGACAACAGAGTCCTCCTAGAGAAAATAGTTTATGATGCTTTTCAGCGCATATTCGAGAGCACGGTGGATCTCGACACGGTGAAAAAAGAAGAGTGGCTTGGGGTCATCATTGCACAATTGCAGCACGACAATACAGATTTGCAGGACCTAGTACATCTAGACACACCATCAAAGAAATTTGCATAGAGGAAAAAATCCATTGAGGAATTTGCAACACAGTTGGAGGAAATGGAGCAAGAAGCAAAGCAAGTAACTGATGCGACTACATAATTTCAGGGTAGGGAAGTCTAGGACGAGTGGTTGGAGAAACTGACCATGTAGTTGTAGGAGGCTGAGGGACAGTTGGAAACATTGAAGACATCTCTTAAAGAGATTCCCCCATTTGTACATTTCACCAAGGTAGGGGAGCTGAAGGTGTTGCAGCAGTGGGTTGTGAAGGCCAGGGATCGTCAACAGAAGCACTCGACATAGTTAGGTACATTTCAAGATGTTATCGGATAGCTATCGGTAAAGGAAATTTCAGTGCTACAAGCAGTTCAGGAAGGAAGAAAGGATGTCACAACAAATATTGTAGAGCACTCATTAGAGCATGAAGAGACAGAAAGCTGAGATATTACTGAGAAAATCATAGAACAAGCCAAGAAAATTACCCAATAGTACGAGGACTTCAAGGTGAAGATCAACGGATACACTGTTTCCAGCTGACGTGGCTTGAGGGTGAGCTACAAGATTATGTTGGGGGCCTATTGGCAAGAATTTTTGGGGTAAAATTAGCTGCGCAGCATCACGAATGTTGCACAAGGTCAAATATGTTGCACAAGGTGGAAAATGATGTGCAAGTCAAATTTACAATATTTTATGTAGTTTGGTCATATTTTGTAGATTTGGACAGCATTATGTGGATTGTGGTCATTATTTTGTAGTTTCTATTGAGAAGTAGTTAGAAAGTTGGTTAAGTGGACCACCAATGTAAAGGCGCAAGCCTATAAATAGATGTAGAAATGTAATTATTAAGTCTTCTTATGCTTCCTCTAGTTGTTCTTAGGACACTTCTGAGTTGTTTAACATTTGGATTTGAATTGAGTTTTTCCTTCTTGGAACATTTTGGATATGTGTATGTGAGATGAAGAAATGTTTTTAAGAATATATTTTTTGAAGTGAAGGTTAATATAACATGACGGAGATTGAGCAGAATGATTGTGTCATTTTCTTCCTGTTTTCCTATTTTCGACAATACAAATGTGAATGTAATGTGTATCTGTGAATAATGTGATGTCTCTCTGCTATGAATGATGATATACTGTGAGATATGTTTATGCTTCAATGTATCTGCTACGATCTAAATATGTTTATCCGATCCACTAAATGATGATAGGATTTTGTTAATGCATAATATGAATAATTAGATCTGTTGAATAATGATGTGTTGAGTTGATAAGTAGACACATGGTCCTCCTTCATAATGCAAAAAATTGGTTCTGTCATCTCTCCCTCAAACATATTGGGTGAGACTTCATCTACTCTGCAGGTGTTGCCGGAT
Source organism: Pseudotsuga menziesii (assembly GCA_001517045.1). Taxonomy (NCBI): domain Eukaryota; kingdom Viridiplantae; phylum Streptophyta; class Pinopsida; order Pinales; family Pinaceae; genus Pseudotsuga; species Pseudotsuga menziesii. The sequence goes on from LPNX010610544.1 coordinate 197,622, forward strand.
GGGGTAAAACCTGTCTGGGCCAGTGCTCGGGGAGATGCGGTGGTTTGGGTGTCAACAGAGAGTGAACCCCTGTCGACTGGTTTTGTGTCAACACTAGATAAATAAAAAAATTAATGGATCACTGTGGATAAATATTGATACACGATAATGTTCATGTAGGTACTCCTTAACTGAGTACTTCTTCATTAAATTCAATGATATAAATGATATAGGGATTCTCTCCTGGGAGAGATTTATCAACCCAAACATGGCTCTTATGAATGAGATGCTTAATCAAGATCCATAAATTCATGGTATATATTATGAATCTATATGACTTAGAAGAAAAAGGCATGTCAATAGTAAAGATAAATAGAATTAGTGAAATATTTAATAAATAATTATGAGATCCAACAACTATAATGGGAAATAAATTATATCGTAGTTATAAATGGGGGGAGTCGATATAAATGGTATTATATAGGCAAAATTTTAGGAGTAAGTACTTTCTAAACCACTTGTTAATCCCAACAACGCTTTCATAATGGTTGCATAATGGTTTTCAATTATTATACATGAAGACCAATTGATAGATTGAAAACGTTTTATACACATTATTATGACATCAATACATTTACAATTTTTTATTTTTTACATCTCCCAAGAGATGTATTTGTGAATCTACTCATGATCAAGATACTCCATGAGGGTATGATTTTCTTAGATAATTTATCAATCACATTGTTGCATAAAATAAGGAAGGTCACCATTCCCCTAGATACGAGTGTACTACTAGATGAAGCATAAATATATGTTATGAGAGAGAGAAGAGATATCATACCTTAAATTTGAGGTGAAAAATATAGAATTCATAGGGAAAGAGCTAGAGATAAACCCATATGAGCATGGAGTGTTGCATATGAATTCTTCATCTAGAAAATACTTTGATGGGGTCATTGAATGCTATTGAAGTGTGGACCAAATAAAGTCATGAGGTATACCCTTAATACATAAAATATATGTTGGAATTTTAATGTGTTAGGGAATAATAGGACAACTCTAAACTATCCAGAAAGATAACATAATTTGAGGATGGATTAGAGCCTATCAAGAACATCAAAACAATTGGAAAGAAAGAATTACATTTGACAAATGAATATAAAATTTCACAATTCTCCAATACTTTGGGAAGAACACCTTAGACATGTTTTCTTGAACATTTTTCAACAAATAATTGTACCATGTCATGATGCAACTTAAGAGCACTTTTATCACCTTGATTTCAATCACAAGTGATTTTTCAGGAAAAATATGCAAAAACATCATCAATTGGAAAAAAACACAATAACACAACCTCGTGGATTTTATAGATTCATTATTGAGGTAAATCAACCTTACAAATGATGTTTTTTATTCACATGCATGACCTTAATATGGAAACACCTCTGATACTTGAGTGATATATCATTCAATACCTATAAAAGTTCTCTAAAACATGTAAAATCCTTCTTCTAGGCACATTTATGGTATATGATCTTGGTTTATTTGGATCTAGTGTGATTTAAATGATGAATTCAAGCCCCTAAGTCATCAATGTTGAGTACTTTAGTTTCCCAAGTGTCTCCATTCAAGCATTGGTGATCCCATTAGCATTTATATTGCAACTAGTTCTTCATTAAATCTCAAAAGTTTCCTATAAATGAAATCCATGGGGTATCATTTGAAAAAAGGAGAATAATTGCAAGGTTATGCTAGAAGAAGGAGATCAGAGACCAAGTATTTCACTGTCTCATATCTACCATTCATTTCCCTCATGGTTTCTTGTTTTTTCCCTCAAAGAACCAATTGTTCTTCATTAACCATTGTTAGAGAGATTTTTCAACAAGGAAACATACCCATCCCAAGGAGAACACTAGATATCACTTTCTTTGAATCACTCTTCCTAGGTAGTATTACATTTTTTTATGATTTATCCTTGGAATAATATATGAGTATTGTTGTTTCCCTCCACTTCTTGTGTTTGAATTCCAATCTTGTTGTTAATCTTGTAATATAATTTATAACGGGATTCTTATTTATTTATTTATTCGTATAATACTCATGTTCTTGTCTCACAACTAGCCATGGTACATTGTCTATATTATATCCTAATTATAATAAGTATTTTAACTCACCAATGCAATGGAATCATCAAATATATGGGTGAAATTATTGGGATTTATATGATTTATACATAGGTATTATTTATGGGATGCATTTTCACTTGAGACAGATAGCTTTGGCCATTGGAAAAATTCACTAGTTCCATCAAGACATGACCCAATTCTCCTAATTATAATTGAATCTTTCATACGTCCTTCACTTTCCATCTTTAGTGGATTTATACCCTATCCATTGAGAGATTTTGGAAGTCCTATATACATTTGAGTGGAAGGTTGTTAGAGTCATATGCCATGTTTTTTTATTTTTTCAAAATCATTGTGCGAAACTCTCCCTACATCCAAAAAACACATATTGTGATTAAAATACATATATTCAAAACATTGTTGCACCATATGCACATGAATTGCACTTGATCACATATTTTATTTGATTAGACATTTATTTTTCGTTATGACAGTCCCTTGAATTTATACTTTATATTATCCTAAAATCAACACATTAGTAATCATAGAGAACTCTAAGTCACCTCAACATTAACGTGAAGTTAGGGTCCTTTCTCTAGTATTTGGAGGCATTATTAGTATTCTTATGCCTCCATGTAGACTATCAACATCCCTTGGACATTCACTAGCGGGTGAAGCATTGTTAGTATCAACCATTCTTACATCATCCTAAATAACCTCATTTCCTTCAATACCTCCTCAAGAATTTCCACCTACAAGTCCACAATCTCTCTCAACTTCCCCAATTTTAGGATCTCTTGGAAGTTTACCATCATCCATTCCATGTAGTCACCTGGAATACCTAATGTCAAGATTATGTGTGACATCACCACATCCCCCTCCCCCTCCCTCTCTCCCACCATTTATCCTAATATCCCATGTATGTATTCATTAAACCTTCTTTATTTAATGAAGTTAATCAATGATCCCATATTATCTACCCTTATAAATTACCAATTTTAAGGGACAAATAGGAAAATACCCAAAAAACCATGTCATGAAATTCAATTTATGGTTTTCATTCAATAACATCACCAATGATACTATACGACTCAATTTATTCTAATAAACCCTTACAGGGTCATCAATAAATTTGTATACAATGAAGCCAATGGATCACATTTACACTTCATATCCTTAGAAAAAGCGTTTCTAACTTTCTTCCAATTACCTATCCACCACAACCATGGGGTATTCACATAATTAAACTATTCCATAATGCCTTCGCTCATGGGATAGTAAATATTACCCCTAATTACACTAGATATTGATAAATAACTACCAAAATCCTTTTGTTGATCCCCCCTCCAAAAAAATATTTCTAATTAAAAAAACCCCAAATTTTACAAGATATTCCTGATTTGTACTAGAGAATCCTTTTTATACCCCACCAATACCTATACCCCGCCCCCTATAACCTACTCCCGTCCCCCCAATACCTACAATATATTGACCTTATTTTTCACATTTTAAAAATTCCCCTATATGAATGAATTGTTGGACACAATGGTCACACTAAGACGGGGGTGAATTAGTGTGAAGAAAATTTACCCCTTTTTAATTCTATCAGAGTCAAGAAGAGTTCATCATTGAATCATACTACTAAGTAGATCATTATTAAATCATTTCCATGTCTTCAACATAACATATAAAATCATAAGAATGTCATTAACATAAAATCATAGCAAGAGACACATCACAAAGATATCACAAGATTTGTATTTTAAACTTGTTTTATATTTGATATGATGTACATGGAAGGCTACAATATTCATGATTAAATCAACGCCAACTTATACAAATATCACCAACTCTCAATACAAGTCCCATCTTGTTTTTCTTAGATCCAACTGATAAAGGACGAGGAATCCAATCCTCAAGTATGTAATACTCAGCTTGCAAGATGATGTGAATCTGTCACTATATTTCCTCAACCACAATCCATTGTCAACTATCCAAATCACTATTAACTATCTAAACCATTGTCGCTACCCACACCACAGTCAACTCAATCAACTAACAACAAACTGCTCATATCCCTTGCTTAAGAATATGCTCATACACATCATGACAAGTCATCTAAAGAGTCTACCCAAACATATAAGGAATATTCCCATATAAATGTCGCTCATGTCCAATCACATTTGTCCACTACTTGGTTAATAAGTGTCCTCAACAACCCAATCAACCATTGAAAATATTCTAGAACAAATTACTTTTCAAGCTCAGCTAATATCAATTGTAATCATGTCTTATAATATGCTAATACGAAGTGATATATCCCACACTTCTTATATTATACTTCTATGAATTATTACTATTGAAGATACAATACTTCTTCCAAGTCTTTATCATGCAATTTATACAAAGACACTAAAATATATTCAACACGATGTCTACAAAAATGTAAACTTACTTGACTCAAGACTTTTAACATACTAAGGTCACCTGGTATTGTCCTTTTTTAGCTTGTGAGAATAATCTAATAAAAATGTTGTAGAATGTCTTCGTAAATCTGAATTGATGATTGTATGGATTTCCTGAGAGAAGCATTTAAAGGTGCTTCCAAATTAATGTTTACATAGATTGAGCACCCCATTTACATGATTTAAATTATGCTCTATGTACTACTATTGTATAGAGTTATATGTCTTCAAAATAGTTAACTTCTCCACTATGCCAATAGCCTTTAAAAGGATCACTTCAACACTGTGCTAATATACTTCAAAAGAGATCAATATTATCCACTATGATACTGGTGTTCAAGGATATTTCACCATTTATACTACTACAAATATTCAAAGGAATATCACTATTGTTCAGATGCCCACAAGATCAACACTTCACTATTGTAGACACAGAGATAGATCTTCACAGATTTCACAGTGGTTTCCTTAGTGATATCCCAAAATTCAAGCCATCTACTACCATAGACATCCCCAATTAGAGCTCATGTTTCTATACATCATTACCTCAGTATCACTCCCAAATTTTAGAGCTAAGGATGGATCAAAATAAGTGATGCAAATTATATGTAACTTCAAAAATCAGAGTTAAAAACCATGTTGCGACTTCTTCGAGAGGCTGTCTAATTCAAGGCATGTTAAAAATAAACTTCAAATTATGGCTTCCTCATCCATGAAATTCATAAATGATGATCTCATAACACTACTGTGGCTATAGTAGTCCACCATTTCACTATAGATATCGAGAGAGAGAGAGAGAGATCTTCAAAACATATTGAACTTGCAGATTTGGCCACCAAAATTAGAGAAGAAGAAACCAAAGAATTGAGTTGCAACTGCCTCATTCTATGCAAAATTCAGATCTTAATTTACATGTAGCACACCCAAATGATGAGTAAAGGACGTGTATTTCTATATGCAAAATTAAGTCATGACGAGTTAATCTATACTGACCGACCTTGCAAAATCAATTAAAAATAATAAAAGAACATTTTCCTTAGGTTGATCGACCTTACAATATGGGGTAAAATTTCTTTGTCAACTTCAAAAATTAATATCTCTTCAACCATGAGAATTTAGTGAGAATTACAGATGCCACCGAAAATATCTTGATGAGGACTATCGTTTTGAGAGGGTATTTCTTAAAATTACAAAGTCCCTCACCCTTTAAAAAAATTGTGTAGGACATCAGATTTGACTTGAATTAATCTTGAAGACATCAAAGCAATCATGTTATGGGCTTCATGAATTTCATGATACTTCAAGGGTTCCATGTAAGTTCATATACCATGTTCATGGTTTTTCATACCACCATGCAAGAGTTCTCCATAATCCAAGTGATATGAGTATGGTGGATTTTGCATGTTCTAAAGGCTACATCATATGTCCATAAAATATTGCTTCCAAGTGATAAGGGCATCCTAAGAGATACATGTCATGTTGAAAGGGATTATTAAACTACCATAAATTATCATATATTTATACTATCATCATCATGGCATCATTGTCATAAAAAATTTCCTAAAGGGTACCACAAACCCTATTACTGATCACCAAGCATTGAAGACCACAATAGAAGGAAACAATAACACATGATGACCAAGTTCTCCACATAATCAACAAGTATGAGGCTTATTCCACAAGGTTATCACCATATCAACCACACAAGAATACCCACAAGGTTCAAGGTCCATCATTCCACCAAGTGTGTGGATCCCAAGCCTTCTCATGCAAGAGAATCATTATGATCATATCGAAGGGATCCATGACCCCATCAAACCACAATTTATGTGGGTTCCAAGACCCAATATTCCATGTGAAACCATGGTAATCAATTCATCAAGTAGTAATCACTTCCCCAAGTGATAGGGGCATCATTACCAAGGGCTTCTTCAAGAACCATCATGGCATCGCTTCGATCAAAGTTTCATAAGACCTCATTAATGCAAGTGATTCAAGGTTTCTTCAAAGGATTCAAGAGATTATTCATGTTCATATCAAGAACAAGTGGGATCCATAAACAAGATAATGGACTTCTTCAAAGATAAGAGAAATTCATATGGACTTATCGTCCATTAACATGCATGGTTAAATCAAACCATGACCACCATATGAAAATTCCAATATTCATCATATGAAAGGGTGTAAAGGCATATAAAAATATGGGGCTCCACCAAGTGTTGCAAAGCACAAACCATCTTTGAGGGTACTAGAATCATCCATACCTGTGCAACCATCAATTTGATACTTGTGAAAGAAACCATCAATATGGCCACTATGTGTGGGGAGAATAGGCTCCAACGTATGCAATAGACTCCACAAGAGACATGAATAGCATGTGAATATTTCCATGATCCACTCTATACCCATCGATCAATCATTTCCACTTCAAGGGCCTTGGTGGCATCCATCACCATTGAGAGGCCACTACAAGTTCCTTGTTGGAATCAAATACAACTCAATCTATATGAAATTTATAAGATATCAGTTAACAAGGTGAATCCCATGTGAACACAACATAGAATTGGAACTTCCTATCTAGTTCTTCCAAGCCACCTATATCCATATTGTGAATCATATCCATGAATATAATCAATGATGCAAGTTATGTAATATATATTTCCAAGTAAAACTCCTTTTAGATTGTTTTTTTAATATCCCTTACCTTTGAGTCCAAAGATGTAGCAACCGACATGCTTTAGATAGAAGATGAGGAAATCCTTAAAGAAAACCATTTAGATCTAATATATACCCAGCCTAAGTATTTATATATGGCCGTTCCTTATGACCTAACTCCTTTTCCCTTTGAGAGGGATGCTCCTAGTGCATCAAAAGAAGTGCATGGAGTAATAAAATCCATGGGTCACATCACACACCCATAAAAACACCCAATCTCTGATGGATATTGTCACTATGGTAACTGTTATGGAAGAACTAGTACCTTCAAAGGTAGTACTAGCACATCCTATGTAGAAATAAAATTATGAAATTACAACATGCCTTATAGTGCTCCAGCAAAACCAAAGAGTGGACCACACCAACTACACAATAGTCTCATCATGCCCCCCTTAGGATTACATGTGTCACCGCACATTCAAGTCCCTCCATATAACCCTCAAAATAATAGCATAAGTACATAAATATCATATTCGATGCAAAATCAACATCGAGGACCCCTACAAACCGTTCCATACTTATTGCCCCCGATATTTATGACACCATAGAACACTACAAAACAAGTTGGTGCCAACTTTGTCCCAACTTAACTTACTCAACAAACACACATGTTTGAAGATATAAACATGGTAAACCCATCCATTCCACAAAATAATGGAAGAATAAAGGTAAGAACAAAGTTTAGAAACCACTACTAGGATCAATGGGTGATTCCCCTAAGCCGAATAATATTGTTGGGGAAACACCAACCCAAGAAACCAAAACCAAAACATTGGTAGAAATAACCGACCAAAACAAGGAAAGAACAAAAATATACACACCAACATACCTTATTTATTATGTGGTGATTTTCCACATTATACTCACCATTTCCCCCAAATATTCAATTTCAAATGGGTGAAATAAATGATGGCTAGTCATGGAACCAATTCCCCACAAGGAGCTAATATCCCACAACAATCATTTCTCAATGAAACACCACTTATGTTATTGCATAACCACTTATAGGAGAGATCCTACCTATATCAAACACATATACCAAAGAATCCAACACCATATCTTACATCTCAACATTATTAGGGGAACACACTACCCACCATTATGAACTATGTGGGAAATTCAATCATTATACATATTCTTATTAAACAATCATTGAGTATTGATTCCATCACACCACCCTATTATATTGTTCAGTTTCCAATTCCCCTACAACCAAAGGAAGTACCAAGAAAGGTGCCCTATCTTACCAAACTCACTAGTTAACACACATATACTGCCACCACCAGCAATATATAATGAATATTTATCTATAGTATACTATATTTCCATGTCGATTCGGACAATAACACATGATAATTCTTTGTCATATGTCAACATTAGTATTTCCTCTCAAATCTCACCAAAAAGAATGACATGGATGGAATCTGACTCCATCTATTTCATTTCCATATCAATTAGTCCCTTAGAGGCTAGAAAAGTATCACACACATGTGACGTAGGTGATAACTAGAACCAACAAATACTAGCCATGTCATTTATAGATTATTTTGTGCATTTGTCCCACATTATCCATTCATATGAGGACATCATAGATATTGTGAATGTCCCTAACTAACTATGGGAGTAAATATACAATTGACTATTATATGCATCTTCAATCATAGCCCCATTGATACATGCATGATATTAAGGAATTATCCCTCCCAGTCAGATTGATTGGTTCAAGCATCCAATACCAACCTCCAAAGAATTCAAATAATGATACATGGACAATATCTTGCTTACCCTTAAAATGGTCATTTCCACTACTCTAAGTGTAGTTTAAAAATATAAGTTTTACACCTATGAAGAGAAGAAATGAATACAAATTATTTAAGAAAAATAGAGATTACACCACAACATACACACTATACACAAAGATTTACCTTGGAAACTCTTAAAGGGGAAAATCAACAAAACTTAGAGCCACATCTCTATCTTTCTCATTATGTTAATTAACCATTCACAGTACAATACGTAGTTATTTTAGAATATCCTAAAACCTAAATATTTAAATTGGATTAGAAATAAACCCCAATCCATTAACCAGGATTAAATCACACATTTTGAGGAAAACCCCAAAAATATCCTCACACACCAAAATATAACACATACCCAACATCCTCCCACTTGTTGTTTTCTTTGAATAATAATGGACCATGTATTAGAAAGGTCACATATTCACAGCATCAATGGCCATATATTCTCTACACCAAGAGAAGAAATACTAGAAAATTCCCCAGCATGCATAGCTCTCGGATATCTAATCCAGTCTCTATACAAAAAATAGGGAACCATTCAAATATGAAAAAACTTTTAGGATCGAAACGAAGCATGTACCAAAGACTCTTATCCTACCCTATTAATAAACCAATTTATTGATGAATTCATCATACCCGAGGTCCTTTCTCTCATGTATGAATTCTCTAGGTATAATCCAATTCAACTACACCATTAGATCGATACAAAAATATATTTACAACGCCTTGGGGTATCTTCACTTATCATATCATGCCCTTTGATCTAAAAAATGATGGATTTTCCTTCCAATGTGAAATGAGATATATTATTCATGAATTATCCCATTTCATCTTGGCTTATATGTATACTCTCACAACTTAGTCAAAGAAGTAGTCACAACACCTAACTGACTAATGCATTGTTTTCCAATGGTGTGTAAGTACAATATTCTATTGAATCCATGCAAGTGTGTCTTATATGTTATAGTCGATCACTTATTATTGTTCATCATATCCCAATATGGAGTCATGGTGGATCCCTTAAAATTCTAGGACATCAATGAAATCCCCTATTTGAACTACCACTTGTGTGTAATTTTGGATAAAAAATGACATTTTACATCGTCCATCCACAACAAAATTTGCACCATTACATATTTCTTCAAACAATGAGAGTTGTCACAAATTTGAATCCCATGTATTTCATAATAAGTTGATGAATTATCGATTATAAGTTCACTCATTGGATCAGTATTCTCAAAGAATTTGATATAGAATTTGTAATCCCAAAAATAAATAAAGAAATAGTACTGATAGATTTCATCATCAACCTCCTATCTAGCATGGCACATCCACCATTAAATGATAGTTCCTTACATGAAAATGTGTCCACTATCTCTTAATATGACCCATCATATAGTGACATACTAAAATATATGTGCATGTAGAAGTTTAGCTAGCACCTATCATGAGATGACAACCGGTGCATTTAGTAGTAAGTTCCTTGATACATCCTTATAGGAGGTATTTTTTACAAATGATGGATAAACATAATATTGTGATGATTCCTCACTTATGAAGAGCCTAAAAGGGTCTTAAAGAGTTTTCATAGTCATGCTTGTGGTGGCCACTTGTTAGGAATTTACACTGCCCAAAATATCATTCATGTATGTTATGTTTGGCATTCTCTATTCTAAAATTGAATTCATGCAATCAAGTAGTGCACAAAGTGTCGAATATTTACTTCAAAGTCATATGTCCCACCAACTGCACTACACCCAATTTGCATAGCCAAACCCTTGAATTGACTTTCTGATCTATAACCAAACCTGTGAAGGTGGTCACAAATACATCATTATAGCCATTGATTATTTCAAAAAATGGGTTAAGGACATACCGACTTACAACAACAAAGGTGAAATCACCACATGATTCCTTTTCAATCATGTCCTCACTCATTTTGGGGTCCATAAGTAGTTGGTCCCAAGCCATGAAAAACATTATGAAAAATATTTATTTCAATATTTGTTGCCTCTCTTGGGTTTCACACACAATTTTGTGTCACCTTACTATCCATAATAAAATGGCCTAGTTGTGGGCATCAATAATGTTCTCAAAACAATGGAACAAAAAATAGTAAATATGAACAAATCTAATTAACACCACATTTTTTATCATGACTATGGTCATATACGGAATATATCGAAACTACCACATGATTCACACATTTTGATCCCATTCGTTGGTTAGAATAAGTTTTGGTGTTTTTACAACATAAGGAGTCACTCTTCAGACTTGCATTGTATCAAGCAGGTACTTGTGTTGTATCAATTCCTATCTATATCCTCATTTGTTGAGGTGGGATGGAAGTACTAAATACTTTTGGTGTATCAAGTCTAGAATTTTGTTGTATCAAGTCAATGATTGTCATAGACGGTACCCTATGAGATGGTGTTGGAAAGGGGTTGGGGTGAGTGAGTTGCGCAACGTCGTGGCAGCTATGCAAGTTCACGCGGTACTGCACAAGGGCCATTTAGTGCGATGAGAGGAGAAATAACCACTTTTTGAATATTTTATGTATATGTGGGCCCAATTTTGTTGTAATAGGTCAGTAGCGGTTAGAAATTAGTTAATAGTGGACCCTTGAGGTGAAGGCGTAAGCCTATTTATAGATCCATTTTTGTTACGATAAATAGACATGATTTTGGTATTGCATCTAGCGCACTCTGTGTCAGAGATTGTTCTATCTTGACTACGATTTTGTCTGGGTTTCTTTGGATGCACTCTCCAGTTTTGGAGAAGGATTATGTAATGTAGAATATTTGCGCAGGATTAATATAAGATGTGCTGAGTATGGTTCAATCCCTATCTGTTGTCTGTTATGATGCGGCACTACCGCTTTTTGTTATAATGATGCAATGCGATTTATGTAGATCTATTATGATGTTGTGATTCTGCTTCTGATACAATGATGCGAGTTAGTTTCTCCTTGCTCTATTAATGCGATTTGTTAAATCTTTGTGATTGTTGAATGTGGTATGATGTTTCATGATTAACGTTGTGATAAGTGTTAGAATAATCAACCCATAGTTACCTACCTTAGACATTAATTAATCCATTTTTGTCTTATTTTCCTAGTTTTCGATATTCCACTCTATGCAAGTTGTCTTCCACATGTCATAGAAGTCAAAATTGCTAAAACTGAGTCATGGAGCATGTAGCAGGGATTTATCCTTGCTACAGGGCCAGGAATGGCTCCCTTCTATCTATAGGACAGATGGGTAGGTTCCTGCGTGGATAAATGCTGAAAATAAAAACATAATGTAAATGGACAGAAACTAAACTAAGAATAGAAAGAAGAGAATGGCGAAATGATGGTGAACCCCTCTGCACACAAAGGTTAGGGTTCCACTTCCAAAGACCTGCAAACAAATTCTAAGCAATAATAAACCGAAATACCTACAAAAAAATGTTAAGAAATAAACCTACAAATGAAATCATGGGTTAGCAAGCAAAGAAAGCAAATGAACAAAACAAGAATGACAAGCTATACCTTCTCTGGTGGAAATGGGCCACCATGCCCAAGCTTATGGAAGCACCTCTCTTGGATGGGGGAGCTATGGCTCAATGGAGATGGAGAAGAGGGAGTGTGGGTGGCTTGAGAGGCAAAGGTGTCTCAAGGCATCCATGGGCAGCATAATAGTAGGCAAGGGAGAAGTGTTTTGAGAGTGACCTCCCACCCTCCTTTTATAGATTTTTCAAGGGGTTTTAAGGTTTTAAACCCTTGGTCAAGGATTTAGCCCCTTTTTTGGGATTTTAGCCCCTTCCGCCATAAATTTAGCTCCTTTTAGGGGTTTAGCCCCTTTTGGGGGGCTTTAGATCCTAGGAGATTATTTTGGGCTCCTTTTTGGGGTTTTTAAGCCCTTTTCTTCATCCTTAGGCTATTTTGAGGGTGTGGGGGTCTAATGGAGTGATATGAGGATCGTGAGATGGTGTCCTTGGGTGGTGTAGGCCATTGAGAGCTGAGTGGGGGATTTTTGGGTTAACAGATTTCCCCCTGATGTGTGAGGGTAGGAGCTCAACATATGGCCAATGGACATAATAGGATTTGTTGCATAGAGGTGGTGCTTCCGGGGCTGGGGCATGGTAGATTTTGGTTTTTGTATTAATATGGTTCCCATCAATGGGTGAGATAAAAATAATGTGTGACATGTATATGGATGAGGCAGGCATCTCCATGCTCGTGACAATGTTGAAATAATAATTTGATCTATGCTCTAAAATACAAGAGCCGATCATATACAATTGATGTTATAATAATGGTTGCCTCCATGCGAGGCTGAATACAATGATGATCTGGTACATTGGACCCATGGAATTCTCATTGAATGATATATCTTCATGACTATCGATCAGCTAGATCTAGAATGGTACATATCTGTATGGAATCACTGATTGAGAACCAGAGTCTCTGTGGTACACGTATGCTGCATTAATCATAAAGGTATATCGAAGCAGTGATGGGGCTTCTGAAAACTGTCTCCAACGCAACCTAGAAATCACAAGGGACATAACCTATTTAGGTCCCTTAATTAGACTCATCAATGTGCTAGAGTTAGGTGACATCTGGGGTCTTCGATAAAGTACTGTGCAAACCAACCCTGTACGAATCTCAATGGTGTGATGATGGAGTTGAAGTCGAGCATGTGAGAAACAAACATCCCAAGAGGCACTAAAGAATCCTCTCAAGTGGTCCAAGGAACTCATCAATAATGTTAATGAAACCAAGGTACAGGGACCTCTGGGTCTATCCTCCGGAATATGTGTGTTGGTGTCGATAGAGGGAGACCTACCCCTAGCCAAGGCAATGATGTTTCCTTGACCAGGAGCATGAGGGAAATAACCAAAAGGTGTGAGATAATCTGTTGAATGACCCACTGAATGAGGGGGGGGAGGGAAATAATTGAACAGGGGTAGGGGCAGTGTGGTAGACTCAAAATTCCTTTGTTTAGAGTATGTCAGCAGGGCGGACTAGGCAGCAAATGAAACTGACTCATGGGAATGGGATCATAGCTGTAATACCAGGAATGTCACTGCAGATGGGAAATGCTTGGAGGAGGTAGACACTTTTGAAATTGATGGGATCCAAGGAAGACACATTGCAGAGTACTCTGAACAAAGGCAACCTAATGTGGGAATGCTTCCAAACTATTTTCTATGGGGTGGTGTCTAGGAACACCATTATGGTACGATCTTGTGGATTTTTGGCGAGCTCGAGAAGGTAAATGCTCGACAGTGCTTTCAATTGTAGAGAGTCTGAAAGCACGAAGAAGACTCCAGTGGGGGCTATTTTTTGTTGGTGGTCTCCTGTGCCCAAAACAAGATAAACGTATACATAGGAGAGCTCACCCATCCTGTAAGGGATGAGAAACTTCTTTACCGTTGGTAGTCCAATCAGGCCAAAAAAGGTTAAACCTATACTGACTGGACGGTCATTCAGATACTTTTATGAGCATAACGAAACCAAGTTTTCTCGGCAATATTTTCTTGATGAGAAGGCTGGAAAAGAGCTTAATGAGAACCCATGGTGAGCTTTTTCATAAAGTGCCGCCACTCTACCCGAGAAAGCATAAAAGTATGTAGAGGGGAACGGTCTTGGCTTGAATATGCCAAGGTGGTCCTTTTCAATTGATGGTCTACATGGTCCGCAAAAGGAGGTAAACGAGATGATGTAGATGCCCTTTCCTATACTTTAGCAAGCGAGAAAGGAAGCAGCTATGCTCGGCAATATTTTAATTGTTTCTAAGATTCAGAAAAGAGCTTAAACAAAACTCTAGTGTGGTCAACCGATTGCGGTGGCACAGGCGGTGCCCCATGTTGGGATGGTGGATAGAGGTCCAAAGGTCATACGCACCGTATAGATGGAGCAGAAGGATCTAAAACATACCAATACATGCACGAGATAGTTCATGGCAGAGGCTCACGAGTCGATGCAGCAGAGGCACACAAATCGAGGTGGCTCTCGGAAAGAGGTCAGGAGAGCGTGTGTGTGTTGCGGTGGACGAACTTGACTACATATGATGTGAGTGCAAGTCCAGGGATAGTTCTATGTCAAATACATGCAAAAAAAGGTAAATCATTTTATGGAAAAAGGTCTAGAAGTCCGCATAAGGTGCGGTGGATGAAGAAGACAATTATGTGTTAAAATACAAAATAAAAGTAAAAAATGGCATTCCTTAATGGGAAGTGGCCTGAACACTTGCATGAGTAGCGTTCAGGAAGTGTGATACAAGTACAGGTCTGTAGACACTTGCATCATCATGTCATGGCTCGTAAATCAAGGTGACTGGTGGGAAATGGTCCCGAAATTGATTTATTAAACATGAGACAATGGTCTCATAAGGAGATAGAGGGCGGAATTCTAAAACCAGTGGCATGAACGACGTCTCAAATGCAGTCCGTATGGTCCTGTTATGTCGATTAGAATAAATTAGGTCAAATGGGGCCTATATAAGGGTGGGGTCCACATGGTGAAGTGTCATTGTCACTGTTCATTGTGGAGTTGGAGAGCTGGGCCCTAATTCTTCATTTGCTGATTTCTCTTGATCTGTTTGATGGGTTTGAGTGCCGCGACTTGCAGGTAAAAGCTCTCACTGAAACTCATCTTTTTGGTCGTTTATTTGTTGGATTTGCTCACTTGGAGGCCCCCCATGAGTAGTTTGGGGTTTCATGGGGGCCAAGTCGCACCTTTGGAAGGAAAAGGTGCACCCTGAACACACCTGTGGGGAAATTTTGAGTGCCCTGGGCGCTCATTTTTCCCAAACAGGTGTGCCCTGGCCTCTTTTGTGTGTTTTTTTTTATGATGGCAATGGCTCACATCAAGGTTTTTGCTTATGCAGGATGGCAGAGATCAAGTGGAGAGAGAGAGACTGCAAGAGTGTCAAGGATACATCCTTACATGATGGGAATGTTAGAGATACATTAGTCCATTGCAGATTGCTGAAATTTATGAGGATACCCCTCATGTGGAGCTTGCATTTGCTGATGCAAACACTGATAGGTCTCCAGGATGTTGATGAGGAGGTGTTCCTCTCTCAGGGCCAACGCATTGAGATTACGTTGGAATATGTATATTTCATTACTGGGCTCCCTATGTTGGGAGTGGTTGGTGACTTGGCACCTGTGCTGTCTCGAGGGGAGACATTCGAGGATCTGTGAGATCGGCACTATTACACTATGGCATACATGCGTGGTTCTTACATCCTGATGTGTGACATCAAGGATTTGTCCACATGGGCAGTGGGGACCTTATTGCAGCATATCTTGGGTTCCATGGGGAGCCACAAGATTTCTGGTGTTCAGCTACAACTAGTAGAGCGTGCTATAGGTGGCACGTATTATGCATGGGGCTAGATGTATCTACAGGTTGTTCGGCATCAGCTGAAAAAGTCAAAGACTACTGGCATTGGTTTTTGTTTTGGCTCCTTCTTGTGTGCTTTCTTCTTTGAGAAAGTACCTACACTTCGTCCTCATCGGGCTATGCAGGACAGTGGTCTGCAGGAACCTCGGATGTACAGATGGTGCCAGATGATGATCCGGGAGGGTGGCGACAATGTGGGCCACTTTTTTACAAAGGATTTGTTGGAGCAGTGGCTCCAGCTTCCTGAAGTGATCGAGGAGTACCCGTATGCGGGTATGTATTTCCAGGGAGACCCTGAGATGCCCCGAACTCCTGGCCAAGCATGGGGACCAACTGGTATGGACGCGTGATGTTTTTATGTTCATTTTTATACATAGTGTATTTGAGCTGGTTGGTAGTTTGTATTATTGATGTATGTGGACTGATGGTGTCCTTGTTTGTATATGCAGATGTTGGTCCTCGCCTGCTTCCCGGGCATTGGAGGTGGGTCATTACCATTGCTCCTGTAGTCATTCCTTCTAGGAGCTCCTGACAATGGCAATGAGATATGGATGGACTGGTGCCGTATATGGAGGAGCTTGCTACTGGAGTGTCAGATGATGGTTGGCAGCACCTAAGTACTGATATGATTGTCACTATTCACAACCTTCCTCCAGAGTTAACTAGTGTGATGAGGAAGATGGCGGTGGCTTGTGAGCACTTTCATCGGGCGGCGACAGGTGATCTTCCTCCAGAGGATGAGTCCTCTTCGGAAGATGATGACACCAAGTCAGATGAAAAGTATGAGTCGGATTAGTAGCCTAGTGAGGCTGCACCTAGTGCGTTGGTGCACTTAGGGGTTTTTGTGTCGCTTATGTGTATCCTGCTAAGAAAGCATATGTGGCTCCTCATTTTTGTATTGGACATGTTTTGGAAATATGACTAAGTGATATATGTGTGTGTGTGTGTGTGTGTGTGTGTGTGTGTGTGTGTGTGTGTGTGTGTGTGTGTGTGTGTGTGTGTGTTTTAACGCATGTGGATGCACTTTTATGGTTTTATTATGTGAGCCTTGTTATGATGTTGTGGAATGGAAATTCCTATGTGATGTATTATTACATTGTGTGTGTATTTTTTAGACATGTTTATGCATGATGTTATGGTTTTATGTTTCCTATATGCGGTTGTGGATGTGCCAATTTAGAATATCGTTAGCCATTTGATCTATGACACTATTGAGGTTCATGGGAAAATGTGTGAATGTGATGGATTCAAATGTTCTAACCATCTTTTTAATGCGTAGGTACTTCCTAAAGAGGCAGGGATCATGTACTCGGTAGTGGTTGTTCAACTGAGAAACAAGCAACTGGGAGTCTAAGAAGACATCGAGCTGGTGAATGCCTAACTGGAGAGTAACAACCAAGAGGCCATTAACACCATCATATTCCACTTGGTTGTTGGTTGTGGTGCCCACGCATATTCCGTCGATGTGGATCAACTCGTGCGATGGGGAGTAGATTACCCATGCAGCCGGGGCGAGGTTCGGAGACCATCTGCTTACTCCATCTGTAAATCCCATATACCAATTTGAGGTGTGCTCCATTTGAAGCAATGAGAGGAAATGATACATAAGACTCAACTTTGAAAAATGTAAAACAAAAAATGGAAAAACTATAATACAAGTTGTAATTTTGTCACTCAAAGGGGTGACATTAGAGGGAAAGTTGTTTGTACTTTCCAAGGATCAGTGGTCATTCCTTTGTGTGACATAATGAATCCTTGTAGATGGCCCGAGGGGACACAGAAAAAACACTTGAATGGGTTCAAGTGGATTCTGCAGTGGTGACATCGTATGAAGACTTGTCACAAGTCATTTATGTGTTTTGTTTTATTCTGCGACCACGCGATGAGGTTGTCGAAACAAGCCAACATGATGTGAACGAGGTCGTGGAAGCAGTGTGTCATGGCACGCTGGAAGGTGAATCCAACATTTTTCAGGCCAAAGGGCATGACTCGGTACGTGAATGTGCCCCATGGGGTTGTTAATGCCATATTTTAATGGTCTTCTTTCCGGATTTGGATTTGGTTGTAGCCGAAAAAACCGTCCATGAAGGAAAAGGCTTCATGTCTGGTGCATGCATTGATGATCTAGTCGATGAAAGGTGTGGGGAAGTTTTTTTTGGGACATGCCCCATTGAGGTTATGGAAGTCTGTGCAAATGCAAATGGTACCTTGTTTTTTATTCATGGGAACATGATTAGAAACCCAAGTGGTGTATGCAATGGGATAAATGAAGCCAATTGTACGCAGCTTCTCTATCTCGGCTTTCACCGCGGTCACTTTGGATGGATGAATGGGTTGTTGCTTTTGGTGCATGAGAACCACATTAGGCCATGTGTCGATGTGGTGTTCCACGATGGATGGATTTAGGCTGGGAATTTCAGTGTACGACCAGGCGAAGATGTCACAGAATTCTTGGAAGAGAGCTTTGTAGGCATCAACCTCTTCTGGGGAGCAAGATGCCCCTAGCATGATTTCTTCAACAATCTCAGAATTGGTTGAGATGTCGATTTTAATGGTTGGAAAAATGTTTGCCATATTCCCTTCTTCGAAGGAATTAGGTGTTGGGATGGGGTTCTTGAACCAATCAACCTTCCCATGGATGAAATCTTTGGTCTCCACGAAAAACTGGTCAGACTGCGACACAAGTTCTTTAGGGAGGAAGAATGAGCGATGGTGCATGTCGGCCCATGGGTATTTCAGGGCGGTCAGAGCTTCAAGTATCGCCTCATCATTGATGAAGCAACGAAGAGACATGTCTGATGGACCGTTGGTGGAGGAGCAGATGAGCGGGTCAGTGGAACTAAACATCATGTAAATGGACATGGTGTCTGACGAAGGAGGTATTGGGTGAACTTCTTCGATCAAGGTGATCTCAGACTCAAGGGAATGTTGACGGAGGTCAGCGAGAGCCATTCAAAATTTGGGTAGGTCTTGGCAATGGTGGGAGTAATGTCCATACAAGCTGCAAAGGGCGCAAGCATGGTTTGTCCTCAATGCCTTGTTCCTGACAATGGGTGCAGTTGGGAGTTCCACCACGAGGATGTTTTCATTTGTATCCATGGCATCTAGATGTGCACAAATCACTGTGATTTCAGGGAAATTCTGAGTTAGATTTCCCTGTTGCTCGCAGATGGCACAAGGTGGGACTTGTCGCGGTTTTGTAGTGGCTTTGGCATTCTTGCCCTTGGCCCTTTTTGGGTGGGGTGGGGTGGGTGCAGGTGTAGCTATTGGCTTTTGCAGAGTGAATGGAGGGTGAGAATCGACCACGGTGGGTTGCATTGGGGTTAAGACAACCTGGGGCATTGCTGGTTGAGTTGGTGGATCAAGATACCACACCGAGATTCGTAAATTTGCGTAGGATTAAGGTGCCCATGACCGGCTTGCTCATGACACCAAGTGGGGGGAAGAGGAAGGGAATCATATGGACTAGGGATGAGCCCAAATAACTCCTAGCTGGTTGCATGTGGGGATGCGGTTGTGGTTGTGGCTTCGCGTAATGTTGCTGCTGCGAGTGATGTTGTGGATGTTTTTGGTGTTGTGGTTGCGGACGATGTTGTGGTTGTGGTTGGGGCTGCAGCTGCGGTTGTTGTTGCAGTGGTGCTTGATGAGACCATGCACAAGTCTACAGTTTCATTTTGTGTTGGTGGTGGTGACACTAACATGAAAGGAGTCATCATGGTGGTATCTACAAACAACCTAGGGCCCACATTCAACAATGTAGAGACTGGTGTGTTTTCAACCATAGTGTTGATTGCAGGGATGAAATTAGCGTGTGTGGTTGCCCCTTGCGACTCAATGATGGTGATGGTAGGGATAATGTTGGAAGGTGTCGTTAACCCTTGCGGATCATGATAAGTGAGATGATAAACTGTCACAATCTTCCCTTCATGGGGGAACATCATGAGATGAAAGACAATTGATGCAACCACTCTCATGGCATACATATAACTTCTCCCGAGGAGAAGGTTATAGTCCAGTTGAGCATTGACAACCTTAATGTCAATCAGGACTGTCTTCCTGGCTAACGTGATAAGGACATGGTGGAGGATTCCTTGGGATTTAGTGGGATGTCCATCATAAGCCTGCAAATTTGTGGAGGACAGTTGCATAATTGGTGATCTAAGTTTCTGCCAAACCAAGGTAGACATAATGCACGTGGATGCCCCCTCATCCACTATGCACCGGTGCACAACCAAATTCTGGATGGACACCAGGATTTGGAAGGCGATGGTCGATGGCATGTGCAGTTCTCTGTTCTTCATGTCGAATGTGATCAACTTCGATTCGGAGGGTTCTACTGCCCCTAGGGCAGCTAGTAAGGCTTTCCGCTACGTTGGGAACATTTTAAGTACTTCAAGAGCGGACATGGCGGTTGGTGTTTGGGCCAAATCATCCACAATGCTATAACTGACTGCAGCTCTAGCTGTGGAATTATTGGAAAATCTACGTATGGGGGGGCACGGGAATGGGGGTAACTGAAGAGGTAGGTTGATTGTCTTAGATGTGGATGCCGCTGATGTGTCAGCGGGTTTGGTGGTGGTACCGTATGGATTTTGTCGGGTTTGCAAGTTGACCTCTTTATTCGTCATGGCTAGGATGTGGTGAACACCTATTTCGACCATGGGAGGTGCCCCTGGAGCATCCAAGAATTGGGTTGGGGAGGGGGAGCAGTTGCCACCAATACTTGGACTGGTAGTGGGTTTTGAAGCACCATCGGGGGAGGTCCTTTTGGTGGCGGGTTGGGTTGGGCTTGATTGGCAACATTGGTGGCCTGTTGGGCCTTGTTTTGAATGGCCTGCTTCGCACGAGCCATGAGGGGACACTCAAATGTGTAGTTCCGATAAACATCACAGAGTGTGCACGGTTGGTTTGTGCGCAACGGGGCGTTGCGTCTTGGTGCATTCTATCATGGGGGGTTTGGGGTTGGTTGGTTTGTTGCAGCATTGTTGGGAGGGTTCGGTTGTTGACTGCCTCCCTGTGGTTGGTTATTGCCTTGGTTGTGGGGCCGGTTATTCCTAGCTTGTCCTTGTTGATTGTTGGGGGTAGGTTGGTTGGGACAGTTTTGTTGTGCAAATACTTGTACCAATGGAGCTGGTAGGGCGGGGGCAGGGGCTTGAAATGGTTGCACTAGTGGTGCATAGTATATTTGTGGGGCTTGTGGTGCCACAAATGTAGGAATTTGCCCCACATACTACTGTGTTGGCCAAGCCATGGCCTGAGCCTATTGCGGTGGCGCAGGCTATGCGTAAGGAAGTTGTTGCTCTGGATTGGGACATCATTCTTGCGTAGTCTAGAGCTTGGTTCTAGTAAGCAACACTAGCAGTGTTGCTTGGTTGTGGTGTAACGACAGGTGGTGTCGAATGGTGCTGTGGCTATTGGGAGATTGAGCCTATGATGTCGTTCGCAACATGGGATGCCCTTGGTGCATCACGATAGGAGGTACTCAGACGAGGAGCGTCTGGAATGACAGTGTACAAATATCTAGATTGAGCATAGATCAGTTCATATTGTTGGGCTTTCAGTATGGCCTCTTATTTGGATTGGGGATGTTCAGATGCGATGTCCTTTGCTATGGGTGGGAGCAAGGTCTTAAGGAACTAATCCAAGAAGATCCTGTCATCAAGTTGGATTTTACATAGGCTATGATGCCACCGCCACTCATGGATATGGTTAATGATATGAGTGGCATTGTTCTGACGGCGGGATAGCAGGATCTCCACCCCTTCGTCATACCTAATAGGGAGTTGGAAAAACTGTAGGAACATGAAGGCTAGGGAGTTGAAGTCCGGGTATTTTTCCTGTGGTATCTCAATGCACCATTTGGCCGCAGCACCTGTAAGGGTGCATTGGAACAGCCTCAACCTAATGGAATCATCTACGATGCTGTTGGATGAGCACCATAGATGGAATGTCATAATGTGATTTTTGGGACATTCCCCTACCTTGCCTTCAAACTTGGGGATGTATGATGGCAGCTTAGTTGGCATTGGAGGCCAAAAAGCTTGATGGCGAATGGGGTCATTTGTTAATCTAGCCAAATTAGGCAAGTTCAGATGAGCCATGAAAGGAATATTTGACCCCAAGTTGATGTGGGATGGGTCTACAATGGTGGTGGGGTTTGCATGTGCATAATGCATCTGCACAGCTGGGGGTACTTGTGGTGGCACCATTGCAGATGGGCCAATTCCCCCAAGTGTTGTGGGGGGAATAGTGTGGGTGGAAGGGACATTGCCCCCATGCATGATAGTAGGGGCAATGTAAATGGATGGTCCACTACCCCCCTATGTGGAAAAAGGGGCAGTGTGTGTGGAGGGGCCACTGCCCCCATGTGTTGCTAGTGGGCCAGCTTGGCTGGTCATTATGGGTGGTGGCAGCTGACTAATGACAGTCTGCATGAATGTGCTTATAGGTTGTGGTGTGGAAATGGGTCCACTTGTTAAGGTTAAGCTAAAAAATGGATTCGGGTTTGCACTAGCCATGGGGATTGATGGTGGAGTATGCAGATCTGGTTGAGACTGATATGGGTCTGAATCTAAATCAGAGGCTGTGTGACCTTCTGATGGTGTGGGGGCTCGCTAAGAATGGTTTCGTTGGTGTCAGTTCAGTGTTCCAAATGGTGGTGGTTCGCCTCTTAGGCATGAGGAAGAGCGTGGAGGATCAATTGTGTTAGATTTTATGTATGAAACTAGTGGGAATGATGCTTGGACCCTGGTTTTAGTGGCTTCCTATTGGCTGTAGCTGGTCACTCGGCCACCAAGACTGCCAGAAGATAGCACTTGGATTTTTCCTCACAGATGTTTCTACTCAATTGGAAGGGGTCATTGCCCATTTCGCTTAGCAATTCCTCTCAGCGGCCAGCTACTTTGGGATTCATGTGGTACTCCTCACAATGAGTTTCTGGGCAGAGCCCAAGTACTTCCCATAGTTGAAGTAGTCAGGGGATTATGTCCTCAAAGATTATAGATTTGTTTGTACTTAGTGTAAATTGGTAAATTTTAAGGCTCACTCAGCATCATGAACTGAGTTGGGTTAATTACTTGGTATGGTGTATTTGTTTTTTTGTTTTTCTGGTATTTGGTTGCTGCAACATTGTTTATGAATTCATCATATTGTGTTTGTGCATGCAAGCATTGAATAATCAAAAATTGTGAACAAATACAGTTTTCAACCCTGAATGTGGATGGCCTAACTAGATGACTACCTCACATTGATATTCCTCTTCAACCAAGAGAAGGTGATGGGCTCTCAACACAATGGGACTAAGCCCATCCATAGATCCACAGGTCACCTCCCAGATGTAGGGATGGTCAACAGGGGGGATGCTTAGCGCTGTGAGAATCCCTCCTTCTCTACCCCCTCTACCTTCTAGGTCATCTGGTTTTAATGGTTTGGAACAATATTAGTGGAGTGCCTAGATCTATACGAGCTTTCCCTTCGTCGTATCCCAGAATACCCTAGAGGGTGATGACTGGGTAGAGGAGGAAGGGTAAGCAAGACAGTTAGTTTTAGGTTGATTTTAGTTAAGCAAAATTCAGTTGATTAAGCCATTAACATTTAGTTGGAATTTACACATTGTTTGTAAAAGAAATTGTAGAAAACATAAACAGAAACTGAAATTGACTTGTAGTGCTAGATAGAGGTGGCTGAGCCGCACTGACAGTCCCTATAAAACTAAAATTTAACCTCTATTAAACTGAAATTGAAGTTCTGTTTGAAAGTACGTACATTTCTGATCAAATCTGGAGAGGGGGCCACAAGATTTTTTCAGAAACAGGTGAGGGGGTCGCACAAAATTCAGAGATAGTCGCGGTCTGTGTTTCTGAGTGAAGTCTCACTTATCAGGGGATTAAGTGCACCTTGGGTGCACCTGTTTGGCCATTAAGTGTGCCCTCACCTCACTTTCAAGCCCGATAAGAGTGACCTACCTCAGAGTTTGGGTTTTTTGAGATCCAAAGTCAAATCCGGCCGACAGTAACCTGTACTATGGCCAAACTGACTCGAATTTTCCTAGCAGAGGCTTAAACAATACTGATAACTAAAAAATAAACTGTATTTAAAGTGAATTTAACATGAAATTTGAAAAATTAGCGCAAAACTTGAAAAACTTGAAATTTTTAAAAATTTGGCCTAGGGATCCTCTGGGATTGACCTGGTATTGTCGCCAGTTCTATGGTAGGGATTTCTCCTTTCTACATGGGTAGGAATGGCTCCCTTCTATCTATAAGACAGAAGGGTAGATTCCTGCATGGATAAATTCTGAAAATAAAAATGTAATGTAAATGGACAGAAACTAAACTAAGAACAAAAAGAAGAGAATGGCGAAGTGATGGTGAACCCCTCTGCACACAAAGGTTAGGGTTCTGCTTCCAAAGACCTGCAAACAAATTCTAAGCAATAATAAACTGAAATACCTAAAAAGCAATGTTAAGAAATAAACTTGCAAATGAAATCATGGGTTACCAAGCAAAGAAAGCAAATGAACAAAACAAGAATGACAAGCTATACCTTATCCGGTGGAAATGGGCCACCATGCCCAAGCTTGTGGAAGCACCTCTCTTAGATGGGGCAGCTATGGCTCAATCAAGATGAACGAGAGGGAGTGTGGGTGGCTTGAGAGGCAAAGGTGTCTCAAGGCATCCATGGGTAGCATAACAGTAGGCAAGGGAGAAATTTTTTGAGAGTGACCCCCCACCCTCCTTTTATAGATTTTTCAAGGGGTTTTAGGGTTTTAAGCCCTTGGTCAGGGATTTAGCCCCTTTTTTGGGCTTTTAGCCCCTTCTTCCCTAACTTCAGCTCCTTTTAGGGTTTTAGCCCCTTTTTGGGGTCCTTTTTGGGGTTTTTAATCCCTTTTCTTCATCCTTAGGCTATTTTGAGGCTGTGGGGGTCTAATGGATTGATATGAGGGTCGTGAGACAGTGTCCTTGGGTGGTGTAGGCCATTGAGAGCTGAGTGGGGGATTTTTGGGTTAACAGAGTGCTTGGGAAACCTCCTAGAAACCATATTTATCATGTCTGCCTTATTCTAGATCCTCCAAAGTGCATATCTACTTTTTCTGCTAAGTTTACTGTTTTATTGAGAAATAAGGCAAAAGGGAAAGTAAGACTAGGTGTAGTTGACTTGTTTTTCGCCCTCATCATCCTCCATCCTTTTCTCATAATAAAATTATGTATGAGTTGTATTTCCATCCCTTATTAGCTTTCCTACTTGACTTTTCCAATCCGTGAGCCTCTAAGTGGATTTGGAAACTGCTTTATGCACCTATGGGGGATTTGACTAAATTTAGTAAGCCTACTTTTTTACTATTTCGAATGTCATCCTTATGCATTTGAATCTCTCATGTAATTATATATTGTAGCATCCTATGACTTCATAAGGTTGGCTATTGTACACTTATTCAATACAGATTAGTGTTATGGTCCAATTTCAGTCTCCTTTGTTTGTAATTTTGCATGTTTGATTAGCAATTTTGTGAGTGCAATTGTTCTATCACTTTGGTTCAATTTACGCATGGTATCAGAGCCTTTGTATATCGATTTATCTCCTTCCATATTGCTATTCCAGGTTTGACATCTTGACTGGGAGCATATTTTGCTGACTGAAGGGCATAGTTTATGAGCTATGGATCAATCTCAGAACATCATCTTGACTCCATTTAAGTTATTTGAATGAAAAGTATAGATGGAGATACTATTGAGAGCGATAGGTCTCTATAGTGTGACTATGGCAACTGAGGCAAAGCCCAATGTAGCTGCAGAGAAAATTAAATGGCACAACAGGAGGGATGAGGCCTATGGTATTTTGTGTCTCAGCATTTCAAGAGACCTCCTCTTCCATCTTGATGGATTGACATCACCTAATGAAGTGTGGGAGAAGCTTATAGATATTTTTGGTAAGACAGATGAGATGAGAGGACATCAAATCAAGAATGAATTGATCTCTTTGAGTCCTAGCAGCTTCGAATCCTTGCAACTCTACTTTTCCAAGTTTAAATCCCTTGTTTTGTAGCTAAAACAGTGTGGAATTGAAAAGAAGGAAGAGCAACTAGTTTTGGCCATACTCTCGAAGCTTGTCCCTAACTATTCAATGTTTTTTTCGACCTTCCATGCCACAAAGTTGACAGCTCGAGCCTGGAATATGCCTAAGCTTATAGAGTTCATGGAATCCCTCACACAAGAACAAGATAAATTGGTGATGATGGGCACCATCAAACCTTCCAAATACCAAGATTTGGTTGTTGGAGATTTGAGGGTGGATTCAAAAGGAAAGAAGAAATCTAAGAAGCCACCTGAGAAAAAGAGAGACAAGAACAAGTCTCAAGAGGAGCCCCAAGGCTCCAAGAAGAATTTTCAAAAGAAGAACAAACAAACGAGAAATGAGCAAGTGCGCATACTGTAGTAAGGGCTATCATCATGAGAGCTACTGTATGAAGAAGGAAATTGACATGTTGACCCAACTCCTGGAGAAGAATAACATCTCCCTTCCTAATTTCTCAAAGAAGAGGGAAGGAGGATCAAATTCAGAGGATAGAAAGAGAGTACATGCTTTGGTTGCTAGCACATCAAGCTCACCTGGCTTCATCATAGACTCTGGAGCTTCAAGACATATGGTTTTGACCAAGGAGGCATTCTCCTCTCTTGACATGTCAAAAGGTCCACCAATAGTGTTGGGAGATGACTCTCTCACTGACATTTTGGGTAAAGGAAGGATTGATCTTGACCATGGTAAGTTCAATAATATGTTGTATGTTCCAAGTCTTGCCTCTAACCTCTTGTCAGTGTACCAGATGACTCACATAGGGTCTCCAAAGAAGGTTATCTTCTCCCCTGATGATGTTGAGATCACAGAGATCTCAAATGGTAAAGTCATTCCAAAAGGTGTCATAGATCACACTTTGAATGTATACATGTTTTCACATTTTATACCCTACTCAAACCCCTCTTCTCTTCTGATTCATGCTAATGAGGAAAGCAATATTTGGCATGAAATATTTGGCCATCTTAACTATAAGTATATTTTTTATCTAAGTGAAAAAGATATGGTCATAGGGTTACCCAAGATTAAATTTTCCAAGGGAGTCTATCAAGGTTGTATCCTAGGAAAACACCCAGAGCACAAATTTGAGAGAGCTAGTCATGAGAGAACCTTTGCACCTCTTGATTTGATCCACAGTGATGTTTCTGGTCCATTTCCTCATATTTCAATGAGTCAAGCCAAATATGCATTGAACTTCATAGATGACTTTTCCAGGTATTGTTGGGTTTACTTCCTAAAGCACAATTCTGAAGTTTTTGACCTCTTCAAAGTCTTTAGGGCCTTGGTTGAAAACTAGTCTGGGAGGAGACTCAAGATCCTTAGATCTGACAATGGTGGTGAGTATGTCAATTCTGAGTTCATTCAATATTGTAAAGATGCAGGTATTCAGATGTAGCATTCAATCCCTTACACACCACAGCAAAATGGTGTTGCTGAAAGAAAGAACAAATCATTGAAGGAGATGGCAACCTGTATGATGGAGGCTAAGACTTTTCCACCAAATTTTTGGGTCGAGGCTATAAAATGTGCATCCTATATCCATAATAGGGTGCCTCATAAATATATTTATGGTTGACGCCTTTCGAATCTTGGAGTGGGAACAAGCCATATGTGGTCCATTTCAGGATTTTTGGCTCAAAGGCTTGGGCTAGAATTCCAACTGAAAAGAGAAAGGCTTTGCAGCCCCAAGTCCCAGAGTGCCTATTTGTTGGGTATTCTAAATATTCAAAAGGGTAAAATATGATCAAATTGAGCACAAACAAAGCCTTCATTGAAAGGAGTGTTCAGTTCCAAGAAGAGCCTTTAATAGCAGTTGAAGTTGGAGAGTCTTCTTCACCACCAGAACCATTGAATGTAAGTGGAGAGACAAATGAGTTTTCTGATTCTGATATGTCTAATAATGATGATTTAATTTCAGATATTGACATTCCTACAAGACCAAAATGGGCAGCAAAGACCATTCATGCAGCTGGGGAACTAGCTGGAAATCCTAGTGATCCTAGGAGGACTAGATCTCAGTTTGAGAGTGCCCTGTGTATGAAAGACCCTTTGTTTGCAGAGAAGTTCTATCTGATGGTTGAATCAGACCCAAAAACATATGAATATGCAGCACATTATCCAAGATGGAAAACATCCATGAAAGAAGAATTCAGCTCGCTCCAGAAGAACAACACTTGGGAACTGGTTGATCTTCCCCCAGGGAGGAAGCTAGTTCAATGTAAGTGAGTTTTCAAAACTGAGTTTGCTGCTGATGGATCACCTTGGAAATATAATTCAATATTGGTATCCAAGGGCTACTCACAGGTACATGGTATTTCCTACAATGAAACCTTTGCACCAGTGGCAAAGATGGACTCCATAAGGCTAGCTTTAGCCATTGCAGCATCGAAGCAGTGGGAGGTACATCACATTGATGTGAAGTGTGCTTTCTTAAATGGAGATCTCACTGAAGATATTTACATGCAGAAACCTCAAGGTTTTTCTTCTAATCCAGATTTTGTGTGTAGGTTAAAGAAATCATTGTATAGGCTCAAGCAAGCCCCCAAGGCTTGGTATGCCAAGATTGATGGCTTTCTACTGTCATTAAGTTTTGTCCGATGCAAGTCTGATCCTAATGTTTATTTGAATCTGATTCATGGTTCTTTGATTATTATTTTCTTGTATGTGGATGACCTTCTTATTACATGAAGTTCAAAGAAAGAGATTGCCTCCTTGAAGGATGCAATGAACCATGCATTTTCTATGACTGATTTGGGGTTGTTGAGACAATTCTTGGGTCTCGAAATTGATCAATCCCAACATGGAATAAAATTAGATTAGTACAAGTATGTATTAGATTTTCTAAACAAGCTCAACATGAAATATTGCAATCCAAGCAAGACTCCCTTCCTTTCAGGAGTTAAGCTTGAAGAAGCAGGTTCTTCTCTGATGATAAATAATACACTATATAGGCAGTTGATTGGGTGTTTGCTTTACCTTACACACACTCAACCTAATATTTCTTATGCAATAAGTGTGTATTAAAGATACATGGATCAGCCTCATGAGATCCATTGGAGAGAAACCAAAAGGATCCTTAACTTTGTTCAGGGAACAAAAACTCATGGGATCTTCTACAAAGCTAAATCTAATCTTGATTTGATTGGGTTTACTGACAGCGATTGGACAGGTGACAACAAAGATCAAAAGTCAACATCAGGATATGTGTTCATTCTTGCAGAAGGACCAATCATCAGGTCAAGCAAGAAATAGAGTGCCATAGCACTCTCACTATAGAAGCAGAGTACAGAGGAGTTGTAAATGCATCAACTCAATGTTTATGGTTGCAGGGGATACTTGGTGAGTGTGGCTTTGAATCAGAGTTTTCAACTATTATGTATTGTGATAATCAAAGAACCATTCAAATCTACAATGATCTAGTTCAGAGATAGAGAACCAAACACATTGAAATCCATATGCACTACATCAGACAACTTGTGCATGATGGCACCATTCACCTACTTTTTTGTGCATCTTCAGAAAACAAGTAGCAGACATCTTCACCAAATTTTTTTGTGAGAAGACATTCAACAATCTCAAATCACTGTTGGGGATTGCTAATCATGCTGTGAAGCATGATTGATGACAATATTTTCAAATTTTGTTTTACTGTCCATGTTTAAGGGAGGATTTTCCCACTGGGTTTTTGCCTCTTTCCTTGGTTAAATGGACATGCAGTATGTAAAGGGTGACTAAGCCTTGTTGCTAGGACCTATATATTTTTTTTTTATTTACTCATAAATTTAGGCTTAAGGGGGGGTGTTAGAATAATCAACCCATAGTTACGTACCTTAGACATTAATTAATCCATTTTTGTCTTATTTTCCTAGTTTCCTATATTCCACTCTATGCAAGTTGTCTTCCACATGTCATAGAAGTCAAAATTGCTAAAAATGAGTCATGGAGCACTTGAGAAACCTCTTGGAAACCATATTTAGCATGTCTACTTTATTCCAGATCCTCCAAAGCGCATATTTGATTTTTCTGTTAAGTTTCCTGTTTTATTGAGAAATAAGGCAAAAGGGAAAGCAAGACTAGGTGTAGTTGAATTGTTTTTTGACCTCATAATCATCCATCCTTTTCTCCAATAAAAGCATGTATGAGTTGTATTTCCATCCCTTATTAGCTTTCCTACTTGACTTTTCCAATTCGTGAGCCTCTAAGTGGATTTGGAAACTGCTTTATGCACCTATGGGGGATTTGACTAGATTTAGTAAGCCTACTTTTTTACTATTTCGAATGGAATCCAGCTTATGCATTCGAATCTCTCATGTAGTTATATATTGCAGCAGCCTATGACTTCATAAGGTTGGATATTTTACACTTATTCAATACATATTAGTGTTATGCTCCAATTTTAGTCTCCTTTGTTTGTAATTTTGCATGTTTGATTAGCAATTTTGTGAGTGCAATTGTTCTATCACTTGGGTTCAATTTCCAAAATAATATAGGGAAATAGAATAAGTCATGGTTCTCCCCAGTAGGATTCCCATGTCCTCCTTCCCCACTGTTAGAAACTCGGTTCTGACAGCTCTCCCTTGAACGCCTCGGGTGACACCTCGTCTTCTTCGCAAACATTGATGGGCAGAGTAAAACCTATTTGGGTCGGTGCTCAGAGAGATCGTGCTATAGGACATCGACAGAGTCTAAACCCCTATTGATGAGGATTTTTTGGTGGGTTACACCAACAAATGGTTCTATTTCTGGGACCGATTTGCAACTAGGAGGGGGATATGTTGTGGAATTCAACTCAATCAGAGATCGAGGATTGGTTTGATTAGAAGTTATGAGAGTTTGTTGAAGCTGAAAACCAGAACCCAAATTTTTCAACAAGTCAATGGCTAGCTAGATATATCCATGATGGTCCTCATGAGTGGTACTTTTGAAAATTTTTGGTACTCTTGCATGAATGGTTGACCAAATTTGTTAAGCGAAAGACAAATTTCCAAGGAGGAGAGCCGACATCCTGGACCCCAGAATTGATCCAGGTGCTGTAGGAGACTAGCAACAAGGCTTCGCGGGCAGTTGAGGTATGGTTGGATAGTATCTTAGAGGAATACATCACCGAATTTGCTATTGATACTAATAATTCTTTGAGCGAAGCAGAAAGGTAATTTTTCAGTGGACCTCGTGGCTAGTTCTTATTGTCCCTACAAATATAGATTAAGAAACTAGTATGTGAAAAGGGTATCCTAAAGATGGACCAAGAGTAGAGGATCTTTGGTCTGTGGGGGATGTAGGCACTACGACTGAAAGGGGGGAAATGCATAAGGAAATAAGGGGTAGATGGGCATGAGTTTTGGTGAGAATATAAAGGTTGTTGAAGAAACAAGTGGTTGTATGAGGGGAGGAGCAAGGTTTCAAGAAAAGAGGCAGAGGATGAGAGAAGGTCTTGCTGAATTCGAAGTGTGATACCATGAAGAACAACCACACGGGATGAAGTGACCTTTATGTGACAACAAGGATATAAAATCCTAGGCTACACTTGAAATAACGACAGGATTGAACCCCAACAGTAGTGTGCCTACCCCTCCATGCACTACTCCACCACAAGGAAGGAATGCGCATTCTACTTCGAATTTCCCAACGTGTCAACAATAGTCTAGTAATAGAGCACCAATAGGAGGAAGAAGGCCCAGGATGGTGGGTGATGAGATGAAGTTTCCAATATTCAATGGAAATTGCATTGATGATCCAGAACAATACTAGTTCTTATGTGAAGCTATCTGGACTACTTAACAAACCACTGATAACAATGTCAAGAAAAGTCATCTAGACTCTACTCTGAGGGGTCGTGCATTGGAATGGTTTATGAGATTCACACGAGTGCCTTAGGGAGGTACAACAAAAACATTGGATGAGATCAGGATAGGGATTTTTGAGGAATTTAAGAAGTCGAAGTCTGAAACTCGGTACATTACTAAATTGAAAGAGATCAAACAATTCCCCAATGAAACGATTTGGGATTTTGATCAGCAATTTAATACATTGATGGCTCAGGCCAGTTTTCAAATGAGCGATGTTCAGCACAAAGAATGGTTCATTGCAGCACTTTCCCTGCATATTCGAAAACCATTAATGCAGCAATAGATCGTAACATAGAGCGAGGCTATGGAGACCATGATGAAACTGGAAGCATCACCAGTAGGAGAAACTACTGTTTGAATGAATCAGATTTAGGCACAGTTGTCCAATCTAACGCTGCAACTGTAAGACATCAAAAAGGCCAAGGAGGATTGTGACGATCTCTGGTGTACCCATTGCCATGCAAGCGGACATACCAAAGATACATGTCCGACGTTTTGAAATTATATGCTATTAGGATCCCCTAATCCATTGAGTAGTGTTGGTGCACCATGGTGTCGTATCTACCAGGTCTATGGGAATTTACATGAGAACTGTGATTACATGCAAAAGATGGTTACCAAAGCAGAGAACTTGCACTATACATTCTGTCAGTCAGTTGGACATGATGACACAAACTACCACGCGTATGATTTGCTCCAAGAAAGGACATATAATTCATACTTTTTGAAAAGGGAGGAACCCTGGACATCGCAAGAACCACCACAAGTAGCATAGCTAGTAGTACAGGTACCGTACACACCACTGCCTCCATTGCAATTCATCCCTATGCAACCTTAGCCACAGTTTGCACCATAGCCGCAAATAGTTGTACAACCACAGTATAGCTAGGTGCAGTGACCATAGTATAATCATCCACAAGCTACACAATATGTTCAGCAGCAACTTCCATAGCAGCAACTGGCTCAACCATAGTTCCAACAGGGAGGAACCCATGGAGGATTCCATGGAGGCTTTAGGGGCTGCGACAAAGGCTTTGGTCGAGGAAGTGGTCGAGGTTGGGAATCCATTCAGTGTTATACATGTGGGATATTCTGGCACTATCAGAGAGAATGTCCTCATGTGCAGTGTACATACTGTGCAGCCAGTAACCATAACATCAAAAATTGTCCTCAGTTGATCGCAAAATGGCAAGATGGCCATATTCCCCAGTTGCAGAACACCTAGAATCAAAATCAGCCTCTATTCCAGGTACATAATTAGCCACCCCTACAAGGTTAGATCCCACCGCAGAATAAGTCTCTGACTCAGAATCCACTCCAGGCTCATAATATACCAATGAATCAAGCTACGAATTAGTCGGGAGCTCAAGCCTAGAACTTGCATCAAGGATCAGCAGTTGCAGCAATCCATGCAAAACCAAGGATGAAGGATGTTGATTTTGGGATTGTCACTCATGTTGGCATGACAACTGGTGATGATGGACCATGATAACCTATTTGACTTGCTAGAAATAAAAAGGTTGCATTTGATATTGCAATAGAAAAAAGACACTTTATTTGAAGCGAAGCAGGAGATTGGAAGGAATCTGGGTAAGATGCCAATTATTAACATGCCTTTTTCTTTTGACCCATCTATAGAAGCAGGACCATCACGATAGCATGGCACTCTGCATAAGTTTTTTGAAAGTTTTCTATCACTAGCAAAGGACT
Source organism: Pseudotsuga menziesii (assembly GCA_001517045.1). Taxonomy (NCBI): domain Eukaryota; kingdom Viridiplantae; phylum Streptophyta; class Pinopsida; order Pinales; family Pinaceae; genus Pseudotsuga; species Pseudotsuga menziesii. The sequence continues at coordinate 231,732 of LPNX010610544.1, forward strand.
CAGATGCCCTTATCGAGCTTGAGACATTGTTGCACCTTCCAAATAAGATAGTGAAGGATTCTGCTGTGAATTCCATGCAAAAAAGAAAGACAGGCAAGGAAATGAGGATGAATATGTAGATTAAGGATTATGAGGTTGAATCAGTCATTCTGGACCTTGGATCTAATGTCAACATTTTGACGAAGCAATCTTGGCAATCGATTGGGAATCTAATGCTAGGATGGTCACCAGTGCAGCTACGGTTAGCAAATCAGGCGAAGGTTCATCCCATCGATCGTGTTTCAAATTTAGTTGTTGACATTGAAGGTATGAAAACACATGCTGACTTTGATGTGATAGAAGTTGTAGAGGATGGTGGTTCTTATCCAGCACTACTAGGAATCGGGTGGGCTAATGATAGCATGGAAATTATCAACTTCAAAAACTGAGTTATGACGTTTGAGAACTAGGATGTTAGGGTCATTACTCCTATGGACCCTCAGGAAGGAGGGCGCTATATTGAACCGGTAAAGGATGAAGTCAGGAGAAGTTAGGATTAGGCATACAACATCTCTAAGGACTACATCCATCCCACTGTCGATGATGAACTTGGATGGCGTAGTGCAAGTTCGACGTCCTCAGATTCTGATGATGCTCTAGAAAATTGGCAGAATCGGTTGCATGAGATATCATTCCGGAAGTGTGGGTTAATTACGCAGTCTCTCCGACATGTTTTCACTGAGATGGTTGAGTTTTCCATTTATGAAGGACTTCTAGGACTCTGTGAGTTCTTTCAAGAATTTGAAAAGAAAGTGTTGGAACCGCAAAGGATATTGGCTCTTGACATAGCATTAAAGGCTACCCCAATCCGCTGGTGGGCAACACACAAACCAACGATCCACGACTGGGAGCAGTGCCAGATATTGATGATGGTCCATTTTGGTGATGTAGAGGTTTACCATGCTGGGAGATATGATGGAAAGAATTACCCCACTAGTCATTTGATCGAATTTCAGGTGTTATGGACATCATGACCCAGATATGAGTGCATTCATGCTTTTGTTCATACTCTCGAAGAAATGCCATGGTCCTGGTATGTTGCAGTAGAGTTGCTTAGAACCATTAACACTTGGGAAGATTTTTTCGTTTGCTTTGTGTGGATGTTTAACTTCCAGGATGTCGATGCTGAGGTATGTAGTGCTTTACACATTATCCATGACATAGTACTAAAATTCACCCCTATCACATACCCGGTTGATCCCCATGCAAATTTATCCGTCCAATCCATGATGATGTGCTACAACTTATCTGGGGAACTTGAAGGTGACGACAAGCTACGGAATGTTAATATCCCAGAGTCTAAGGGAAGTCGCGGTGTCGCGGCTCCCAACATACCGACGGACTCAATGAACCTGCTGCTGCACATTAGGAAAATCGACATTGGGACGACATAAAATTCAAAATTTTCCAATGTTTGGGACTATTGGGGCGAGGAGACAATATCCAAAACATAGATATACTGCATGAATTCTAGGATCTATTCCCCACACAATTTTTTGAGATGAAGGGGATCCTTGGAAATTTGGGAGAAATGAAGATTCCGCTCAAGCTAGATTCAAAACCATTCCACCAGAGGCCGTATATACTAAACCCACAGTATAAGGATTGTCTTAAAACTAAGCTTGATCAGATGATTGATGCTGGGATCATCGAGACGATAGAAGAATCAGAGTGGATAAGCCCAATGGTGGTCCAAGACAAGAAGACCGGAGAAATCCACATCTATGTTGATCTAAGAAAATTGAATGACGCATGTATGCATGACCCATTCTCGACCCCTTTCACAAATGAATTCCTAGAAGGTGTAGGCAACCAAGAGGTATATTCCTTCACAGATGGTTTTTTGGGCTATCACCAGACCTGGATCACGAAGGAGGATCTCCATAAGACTACATTCGTCACTGAGTGGGGTTATTTCCAGTACACCATCATGCCATTTGGGCTAAAAAATGCCCCCGCCGTATTCTCCCATGTTGTTGTCACAGTCTTTAAGGATTTTATTCAGAAGTTCCTGCAGGTCTATATGGATGAATAGACCATCTACGGATTGGCTAAAGACCACCTGGACAATCTGTGATTAATGCTGGAGCGGTATTGATAGCATCAAATTGCATTAAATTCCAAGAAATGTGTTTTATGTGCACCCTTCTGTATATTACTTGAGCACATCGTCTACAAAGAAGGTCTGTTAGTAGACCCAGCAAAGATTATGTTTATCCTCAGTTTACCACCACTGATGAATGTAAAAATGCTTCGAGAAACATTGGGCCACACAAGATACTATCGCAATTTTATCAGGGGATATGTCGTGATTACTGCTCCTATGGAGAAGATGCTAAAGAAAGATGTTGCATTTGAATGGACTCAAGAATGTCAAGGCATCTTCGATACCTTGAAGGCCAAGATGGCCTCTGCACCCATACTGGTTTTTCCTGACTGGAATAAAGAATTCCATGTGCACATTGATGCCTCTTCTATTGTGCTGGGGGTTATTCTTGCAAAAACATGCGAAGGCAACTTGGACCATCCCATAGCGTATTCCAGTAGGAAGTTATCATTTGCTGAACAAAATTACACCACAACTGAAAGGGAAGGCCTGGCGATGGTATATTCTCTGCAAAAATTTAGGGATTATTTGTTGGGTGGACACTTTAAGATGTTCACTAATTATTCAGCTTTGCAATACCTAGTCAATAATCCTATGTTGGGGGGGAGAATCTACAGGTGGCTACTTTTGTTCCAAGAATTTGATTTTGAAATAGTAGTAAATCTAGGACGATTGAACACTGGCCTAGATCATCTGTCATGTATTGAGAATGGTGAAGAACCAACTAAGAATGGGTTGCCTGATGCGCAATTATTTCGAGTTGAAATCGCAGATGATTACTATGGCCCCATTGTTTAGTTTTTATCTACTAGCCTCGCCCCTGCATATATGTCAATTAGCCAGAAGAAGCAGCTGGTCATCAAAGCTTCCGATTTTTCACTCATTGCAGGACAACTCTATAAACTTGAACTAGATGAGATATTGCGATGACGGTTCTTACCGCATGAGCAGGGTCCCATTCTAGAGGAAGTGCACACAGGAGTTGTGGGAGGTCACTGCGGGGGCCATGCCACTGCCTGGAAGGTGTTGCGTGCTGGGCTTTGGTCTCTCACATTGCATAATGATTCCATAGACTATGCCAGGAGCTGTGATGTATGCCAACGGGTTGGTAAACCATCGTGGAGAGATGAGATGTTGCTGGTATTGCAGGTGACTTTGCAACCATTTGATAAATGGGTCATCGACTTTGTGGGTCCTATCAATCCGCGAGGTAAGCACACTGGTGCTCATTATATTATCACTGCAAATGACTACCTGACTCGCTGGGTGGAGGTTGCACTAGTCGTTGATTGTACCTCCATGAGAGTAGAACGATTTATTTTTGAGAACATTGTGACGTGCTTTGGGTGTCCTCAAATCTTGATAAGAGACCAAGGTAGCCACTTTGTCAACCAAACGATAAAAGTGCTAACCGAGGAGATTCAGGTACAACATAAGCGAAGTAATCCCTACCATCCATAGGAAAATGGCACTGTTGAGGCCTTCAACAAAATTTTAGAGACAACGTTGACCAAGGTATGTAACACCAACCGGGATGACTGGGATCTGAAAATTATTGCAGTTTTATGGGCCTATCGTACTACCTGCAAACGACTCACAGGTCACACATCATTTAAGTTTGTTTATGGGAAAGAGGCAGTCATGTCTATGGAGTACATAGTTCCCAGCTTGCACATTGCTGTAGAAATGGGCATGTTGGATGTAGAGGCATTAGAAGCACGTGTTGCACAGCTAATTCAGCTCGACGAGGATCGCTTCATCGCAGGATTCAAACAATAGGTTGTGAAAGATCGACATAAGGCATGGAATGATCTCCATATTAAGCACAAACAGTTCACGATAGGATATTTGGTGCTGTTACATGACAATAAGTTCATCAAGCATCTAGGTAAGTTACAAATGCACTAGCTAGGTCCCTATCTTGTTCGGTCTATTACCTTTGGAGGCACTGTGCAGTTGTAGCAATTAGATGGTGTCGTGATACCAAAGCTCATTAATGGGAGTCTCTTGAAGCCCTATAGAATGGGGTTGATGATGCACACCACCTAAAGCACTAAAAAAAAACATTTCTGAGTTCAACATAAAGATGTGAGCCTCAGAAGCGGGGCTACACAAAGAAGACACAGTTGTTGGCAGTAGTTGGTCGACCATTTGCGACAGTTGCCGCGCTCTGGGATGGTCAAATCAAGTAATAAATGTAGGTAGTTAATCCAGTTGGCTGGTGGAACTTGTTGAAGTGACCCGCATTAATGGGTGATCCGATCATTAGCCGCATAAGATCATAAGTGGATTTGGCATCATTAATACCCGATTTGGTAATAATGGTGCAGTTAGATTTGGTAATGATGGATTTGGAATTATAAGTGGCTATAAAACACCGCGTGGGAGGTGTCGGTTGTCATTATTCAGTTGTGAGAGCTGAAGTAGAAGGTGAATTGGGTGTAGAGTATTGAGCTAAGTGTTGAGTATAGTTCATCTTATTGAGTGTATCTTCTGGTTTTGTGGGGTAAGGGATGTTGAGCGGCCTTGACGCCATTGAAATTTTGAGTGAATACGAGTCCCCTGTTCGGCCCACAGCTGTAGAAGAGGAATTTATGAGTATACCAGTGGGTTTGTCATCCATTCCAAAGCAAAAATGCCAAGCTTAGAGACCCAGTCTGACACCCCCTGAGAAGTGGCAAACTCTCACCTTTGTGCGAATGTAGGGAGAAGGAAATTCCCAGACGGGGCCATCGAGCTCAGGAGTGGTTGAGTCTACAGCACCCCAGGGTGTCTCAGTGAATGATATTTTGGGATATGTTGCTCCCATGCATCTAGGCGCTAAGCCATGAAATCTGTTAAAAAACTAGAAGTACCCACCCAAGTTGCCACCACTGCCAGAAGGGATGACATGCTCTGTAGATATCATCCCTGCGTTGATCAGGCTCAAGTTTGACGACCATGAATTGTTTTTGCTTAAAGATGTATGGGATGAGACCTACGATTCTGTTATGATATCACTTGGTGGCCCCGTTCAGCGAATTTCGAAGCCATGGACCAGTGTCTTAGAGAAATTTGGATTGCTAGAGCTCATCAATATGCCCCACTTTGGCCATTTGAATGAAGCACATGCATGTGTAAAGAAACTATTGGCATGCTTCCATGGAGGGATGCTTTGGCTAACTACATCGATCCTTGTTACTGTCGACTTGATTTCCAGCATTACTGGGTTGCCTAAGGCTGGGGAGGACCCAGCCTAATATATTCGTGGATGAGATACAAAAAAAAGGCTTACGAAGCAGCTGAAGGAGCGCTTCGGGTTACAACAGGATGTTCATGCCTATCGCATCGACAGTATCAACTCGCAAAAGGTGTGAATTGGCGCTAGAATTCTAGCTAGAAAAGTTGTTCGTGGCAATCAACCTATGCAATGCAATTCAGGATTTGTCGCTTGTGCTCAGAAATACGCGGAGGGAGTTCATATGAATTGGTCATTATTTTTGTTAAACCAGTTGCTTGTAGATGCTCTCACTACTCAGAGTGGGAGCCCCTTTTCTTATAGTTGGATTTTGATTCTCATTTCCTTGGTTTCTTGGATGGACCTAGAGGACTACCAGCCAATGATAGTTGAGGCATCCAAGTTTTGCCGCGATGCCCACTATCAAAACTTGTGGTGGGTCGAAGAGCCCAGTCTCCAAACATATGACACGATTCATTTTTGGATCTATTGGGAGGAACTGCAGGAAACTGCTGTAGCTCATTCCAAGAATCTCTCCCTACACCATGGCCAAGTATCAGAGGATCATTTGGTTTGTTGTTGGACCCCACTCCATTCATTTTCAGGTTAGGAAGGATCTTAATAAGTAGTGGTTGCCATTGCCTTACAAGATTACCACAGAATATTTGGATGCGATTGTGCAAGAATGGTTGGGAGACTGGCGCATACCAGTGAGTCAAGAAGAGTTAGATAAGGAGATACCCCTGACAGCCCCTGAATACCATGTCCCACCGGAATTAAGTGCCCATGACTCTGACAATGAGTCATCCACGGACCCTGAAGATGCATCACAACAGATGTAGGAGGAGACTTGCACCAAATGGCGATAGGAGTACGAGGATGACAGCGGTACTAAATGTGGATTAGAAGATCAATTGCAATAGCTTATCAAGGCCGTCATGGATTCATCTACAGCTACGACTATGGCAATCTGTGAATCAAACCAAGAAGAATTTGGTACGGTAAGAAATAAGCTAGAATCCATTGAACCAACTTCTATTGTAGGATATCCCTTCGATCAACACTGAGCCCTAGGTTCAGAACATGCAAGTTCCCCTGACTACGATCGACATGGGAAATGTAGAAGGTTCTCAGCAGTTGCACCCAATCCAAAGCATGAATCTAGACCTGAACAAGCTATCCACTACAGAATTGGTTGAGTTACCGCATGGCGCCACACTGGAGTTGGAAGCATGACAATAGGCATTGACGATGGGTTATGTTGAAGCCCAAGATTCTACTGAGCAACTGAAGAAGGATGTCATGGAGCTGCACCAGGTCCATGTGTAGTTGGCCAAAGAAAAATTACAAGAAATAAACACGATCAAGGCGACACAGGCTGAGATGCAATGGAAGACTGCTACGGAGATTATGGATCTCAAGAAGGCACAAGATCTCCTGATTGTGGAGCAAGTGCATATGTGTGCGCGGTATAGCGAATTGGAGCAGGCTATCTCTGTGATCTGTCAGGACATGTTTGATGCCACCACCGAGGTCACCCCAGTCGAGAAGGCCCAACGATTGGGGAAGACCTTGGTTCAACTTTAGGACCATAACTTGTTGCTTCAGGCTCAAGCATAGCCCACTACCCCACTAAAGCAGGTTGCAGACTGTAAGACCTCCCTTATAGAAATTGCTACTCAGTTTGGCCACATGGAGAAAGAGGCCAAAGATATTATGGAGGAAACCACGTAGTTCTTGCAGAGTATTGTTCAGGATGAGAAGCTGGACCAACTCACTATGTAGGTGCAGAAAGCAGAGGGTCAATTGACAACTCTGAATTCAGTGCTTAAGGCCATGCCACTGATGGTACAAATCACCCAGGCCGCCGAACTAAAGGATCTCCAGCAGCACGCTGCCCATGCCCAAGAGCACCAGCAAAAGCGCCACGAGTAGCTCGATGAATTCCAATATCTTGGCAGCCAATTGGATGTTAAAGTTGTCACCACACTTTAGGCTATTGAGGAGAGTTGACAAATGGTCAACATTAAGGATACTAAGGAGCACCCGGTCCAACAAACAGTGAGTAATTGTCAAAATACCATTGCTAAAGTGCAGCTCCAAGTTTGGGACGTTGCCCAGCAATTTGCCAATTTTAAGGATAAGACTGTCGCATACACCTTGTCAACTTGACATGGCTCAAGGACGAACCAAAAAACTATGTTGGGGACCTGTTGGCAAGGGGTTGGGGTGAGTGAGTTGTGCAGCATCACGGCAGCTACGCAAGCTCACGCGGTACCGTGCAAGGGTCGTTTAGCATGATGAGCGGAGAAGTAACCACTTTTTGAATATTTTATGTATATGTGGGCCCAATTTTGTTGTAATAGGTCAGTAGCGGTTAGAAATTAGTTAATAGTGGACCCTTGAGGTGAAGGCATAAGCCTATTTATAGATCCATTTTTGTAATGATAAACAGACATGATTTTGGCATTGCATCTGGCGCACTCTGTGCTAGAGATTGTTCTATCTTGACTGTGATTTTGTCTGGGTTTCTTTTGATGCACTCTCCGGTTTTGGAGAATGATTATGTAATGTGGAATATTTGCGCAGGATTAATATAAGATGTGTTGAGTACAGTTCAATCCCTATTTGTTGTCTGTTATGATGCGACAGTATCGCTTTTTGTTATAATGATGCAATGTGATTTATGTAGATCTCTTATGATGCTATCATTATGCTTCTGATACAATCATTAGAGGAAATTTCAACTCAAAATGGGCCTTTTAACTTTTATTCAAATTCCATGTCATCATGTGTTAGCCAATGAAATTGCTTTAAATATGAAATACCGTAAGGTCTTAAACACTTTTTTAATATAAATTTGGGGATAGGTATCATAAAAAAACTACTTTTTTTTGTTTGTATTTTTGACATATCTCCCCATGTTTTTACTCAAATTTCGATCGGGAGAGCTTGTTGGATGCGGAATTTAATTCCGCATCCAACGAGTACCCACTCGGCATACTTTCGACGGACCCCGCTACCCCAAAAACAAGAAATACCTGAAAAAATGAAATGATGGCATCATCATTTTGTTTTTTCAAGGATTTCTTGTTTTTGGGGTAGCGGGGTCCATCAAAAGTATGCCGAGTGGGTACTCGTTGGATGCGGAATTTAATTCCGCATCCAACGAGCTCTCCCGATCAAAATTTGAGTAAAAACATGGGGAGATATGTCAAAAATACAAACAAAAAAGTAGTTTTTTTCTTTTCTTCCTCCAAAATTAATAAATATTATTTTATTATTTTAACTATTATTTTATTAGTTCATTTTAGGAGGCCCATTTTGAGTTGAAATTTCCTCTAATGGATGCAAGTTATTTTCTCCTTGCTCTATTAATGTGATCTGTTAAATCTCTGTGATTTTTGAATGTGGTATGATGTTTCATGATTAATGCTATGATAAGATAGGGTGATCGCATAATTCATGGTTGTCCCTAGTCAGATCCCCATGTCCTCCTTCCCCACTGTCAAAAACTCGGTTCTGATAGCTCTCCCTTGAACGCCTCATGTGAGACCTCGTCTGCTTCGTAGACGTTGTTGGGCAGGTTAAAATCTGTTCAGGCCGGTGCTCAAGGAGATCACGCTTCAGGACGTCAACAGAGTTGGAACCCCTGTCGACGAGGATTTGTTGGTGGGTTGTGCCAATAAATGGATCTCCTTAATTAGAGATGGTATTGCATTGTATCAATACTGTAGATTGTGTTGTATTTATTCCTGATCCTAATGAAGTCATCCAGAAAATTGATACTCATTCAAGTGGACCTCCATTTGTTGAGGTGGCATACTTTACATGGTAAAGTGGTTATACTATGTGATGTATTACTAACCATGGTCATTCGACAATGATAAAGATATTAATTCTCATCTAGAGACTGGTTACCTCAAGAGTGAATTACTTTAGCATATGACTGTATGGTCATGGGTAATATGATATGATCATTAATATGTGTGACAATTGTTCTAAGTATAATATGATAATATGGATAAATAATAAATACACATGTGGACCATGCAATAAATGATAAAGAGATCAGCATAGAGAGAGAGAGAATTTGAATTTCCTAAAGATATCTAAGTATGTTGCAATTGTAAAGATTCATCTAAATATGAATTCCTAAATTAGTTCCTCATTCAAAGATAATTTTTTTCAATTAATTAAAAGAAACGTACAGTGTTCCATGCAAAACAATTTCATGGAAGACATTAAGGGTGAAGCACTGGTGACACTTAACTTAGTATGTTAACAAAGTGATCAACATTCAATTAACTACAAAGATCCATGTAAAGTTAATAATAGTAAATAAGTAATTTGCATGGATGGCAATAAAGGTGAAGCATTATAACTTTTAGTTATCCCCTTAACTTAGTGGGAATGCATTCAATTGAAGATTGAGATCAATTCAAATCAGTTAACATTGAGTTAAATACCTTGATTGAAGTAAGGGTGGATATCTTATGGATGAAGTCGAATCCTATGTACTAACTTGGCACCAATAAAGGATGGGGGATAATGTCTTGCATGGAGGGAGTTTTTATTGCATGGTGAGAGTTTAATGCTCCTAGTTGATGCTCCTCCGTATTTATTCGTTATGTTGATGCTCCTAGAGCATTCTTGATGTCTCCATTCACTATTTGATGCATGCTAGGGTTTTTTACTTGTTATTAAAGTGTTGGGCACTTGGAAAGTTCATTAACAGAGTTGTATATGATCTCTCTTCTCTATTGTTAATCTATTCTCTCTTATAGAGCAATTTACTAATTTGTTGTAAACTATTCTCTACAAGTCTATCTATTATACTCAAAGAATTTTTGGGTTTTTCATCCTCTATACTTGGAGGTTTTTACCAGGGTACATATTGTCCCATATGGTTGAATGAAATCGAGATAAAAATAATTGTATTTTTTATTAAAAAAATGTATGATGATCTCTAAGATACAATAGACCTTTGGCGTATATAATCCTTATTGAGCATGCTAAAGTGACTTTTCGTAAAGTCACAACTTTATAAATATGTTTTACATTTTAATCATTATTATTTAATCTAATTATTATTACTATTATTAATTAATGTATAGAACATTGACCTCTTCTTTTAAGATGCTTTTTCCTCAAAGAAGGGCAATGAAGGATATTGCTGAAGGAACTTCTATGTTTCCCATGAACCATCTTCTTCTAGACATTTCTTCCACTTAATAAGGTATTCTTTGATTATTCATGAACCTAGTCTTCTTTCTCTAATATCGATGACAAATTCTGGTTCTAAAACAAGTTTCCCTTCTTCGTCCAAGGTAGGAAGTGTTGTCTGAGTAGATTGATGTTGTCCCAATAATTTTGTAAGATTCAAAACATGAAAAAATTGTGAATTTGACTCTTATCTGGTAACTTCAATTCATATGCCAGGACTAATCTTTTAGATAATTTGATAAGGCCCATAAAACTTGGGAGATATTTTATTCTTCCCTTGTTTCTTAAGTGGCAATTCCTTGTATGGTTGTAGTTTCACAAATACCCAATCCTCTACTTCAAAATCTCGTTCGGATATGTGTTCATTAGAGGAAATTTCAACTCAAAATGGGCCTTTTAACTTTGATTCAAATTCCATGTCATCATGTGTTAGCTAATGAAATTTATTTAAATTTGAAATACCGTATAGGTCTTAAACACTTTTTTAATATAAATTTGGGGATAGGTATCATAAAAAAACTACTTTTTTTGTTTGTATTTTCGACATATCTCCCCATGTTTTTACTCAAATTTTGACCGGGAGAGCTTGTTGGATGCAGAATTGAAATCTACATCCAACGAGTACCCACTTGGCATACTTTTGATGGACCCCGCTACCCCAAAAACAAGAAATACCTGAAAAAATGTGATGATGATGTCATCATCTCATTTTTTCAGGTATTTATTGTTTTTGGAATAGCAGGGTCCATCAAAAGTATGCCGAGTGGGTACTCGTTGGATGCAGAATTTAATTCCGCATCCAACGAGCTCTCCCGATTGAAATTTGAGTAAAAACACGGGGATATATGTCAAAAATATAAACAAAAAAGTAGTTTTTTCTTTTCTTCCTCCAAAATTAATAAATATTATTTTATTATTTTAACTATTATTTTATTAATTCCTTTTAGGAGGCCCATTTTGAGTTGAAATTTCCTCTAATGGATCTGCTTGTTTCTTCATACGATTTTGTGCCATAGTTAAATTATCCTTGATTACTTGCATTAATCTATTATTTTCTTCGAGATGAATTTTTATTTTAGGTACTTTTGCATCACCTTGAACGATTGATTTCTTTCTGAGAGGAACATAACCATACAATGCTTGAAAAGGTGTCATCTTGACTGATGTAGGATATGTGGAGTTATACCACCATTATGCAAGATGTAACCATTTCTTCTGCTTGTCAATGACAAAACTACGAATATAGGATTCTAAACATTTGTTAACAACTTCCATTTGTCCGTCTATTTGGGGATGATAGGCTGAGATCATGTTAAGAGTGACCCCTATTTGTTTGCATAATTCCTTCCAAACATTGCTTGTGAATTTGGCATCTCTATCACTAACGATGCTTTTTGGAAATCCATGTAATTTGTAAATATTTTTACATAATACTTCAGCGATTTGTTTTGCGGAGTCATTTTTTTTAATACCCATAAAATGTGCATATTTTGTTAATCGATCCACTACCATGAAGATTTTGTCCTTGCATTCGAATAAGGGTAACCCTTCAATAAAATCCTTAGATATTTCCTCCCACTTCTAGTTTGGAATATGAAGTGGGTGGAGTAGCCCTGGAATCACAACATTTTCTCTTTTGTTTCTTTGATAGGTTTTACACTAGGCTACGTAATTTTGAATGTATTTATACATTCCTTTCTAGTAGAAGGATTGCTTGGCATTGTAGTAATTTTTGAACAAACCTACATATCCTGTGGCTGGGGAATCATGAGATTCTATTAATACCTTGGTCTTAAACCTAGATGTTGGTATTAAGTAGATCCTTCCTTTATATCAAAGGATTTCATTCCTCCATTCAAATTTTGTACCTCAATTAGAATCATCGATTAATGCACCTTTGTCTAGGTCCTTTGCATATTCACCTCGAATTTCATCCAACGAGTCTGGAACTGCAACTAAAATCGCGTAAGTTCTGAATTGTTCATCTTTTCGAGAGAGGGAATCCGCAACTACATTGTCCTTTCCTCTCTTATGCAGTATCTCCATGTAAAATGTAGAAATATTGTATATCCATTTCTATTGTTCAGTTGACAATGTTTCTTGTTGTAAGAGATATTGAAGACTATTGTGGTATGTTCTTATCAATATTTTTCTCCCTATAAGGTATTGTCGCCATTTTTCTAAAGCATGTATAATGGAAAGAATTTCCTTATCATATGTGGAATTCAGAGTCTCTCTCTTGTTGAGCATATAGCTTTTGAATGTTATTGGATGACCTTCTTGCATCAAGACTACTCCTATCATGAATCCTAAAGAATCACATTCAACCATGAAGGGTTTTGTGAAATATGGTGTTGTGAATACTGAAATTGATTATATATATTTTTTCAATGCTTCAAAACATTTTTCAGCTTCATCATTCCATCAAAATGAGTTTTTCTTCAATAAATATGTTAGAAGGGCAGTCTTATGGGTGTAATTCTTCAGAAATGTTTGATAATATCCTATCAATCCTACAAATCCTCTTAATTTCAATATTTTATATGGTTTGTGCCACTCATTGATTTCCTTTCTCTTACTTGGATCAACTTTGACTCCTTCCTTTGATATTATATGGCAAAGATAGTCCGCTTCTTCTTTTCCAAAAGTGCATTTTGACATTTTTGCAAAAAAAATGATGTTCTTCCAATATGGTGAGTACTTGATCTTGTGAAAATATGATTCACAACAAGATCTATGAGCTAAAGGAATCCTCACAACTCAATATATTCACAAATTATGTAGAAAAACAATAAAAACAGAAAAATTAACACATAGGAATGGTGCCAATAACTGAGTTTATTATCAGTGTCCAGCATGTAAATATTTTTGGAACATCATTATTATATAATAGGATAAAATCATTATCCTTTGGAGGAAAATTGGATGCATACATGTGGTAGGCTTAACTTGGACCTCAAAATCCACCTAGGTGGACCAATGAGATCCCAAACCACCTCAAACGGTCATGAATTCCCAGGTGACATGGCTGGAGCATGCTAGGACATAAATGAGGTTAGGGTAGGCATGGTGGAGTGCATGGGCGATTGGGAGAGGCTCTTGGCAGCAATAATTGGTCCAAAAGAGACAAAAACACCCAAATACCATGCATTGGCGCCTTTGGTCAACCAATTTCCTTGTTTTATGGAGTGGGAGTGTGCCAAGAACTAAACAATCATAAATGAGGGTACATTTGTAACCATAATATAAAATATGGGTACACGGGTGCATCGATGAGTCCAAAACACCAAAAGAACCTTGCTTGACCAACACAACCTAGTTTTGGGCCATATAGCATAAGTACAAAACAAATGAAAATGTGTCCTAGGTGTATGTGACCATGGTACTAGGTGGTATAATGCTCTAACACCACCCCCCCCCTAAGCCTTAATTAGTGTAAATACATCAAAATTATTGAGGCCTTGGAAACTAAGGCTCAAACCACCTCTTACAAAATTTTATTTGTCCTTATAACCAAGGTAAGGAGGAAAACCTCATGGGAACAAAACCTCCTCTCAAAAATGAAAATGGACCTAAATATAATAGTGAATATTAGTAATCACCATGTGTCACCCACTCCAATAAGTGATCTCATATAGGTGAATGTATTCTCTATGAAGCTCTTGGTGAAGATGTCAACAATTTGCTTTGTAGATGGGAAATACTGCAATGATATCACCTGCTCATTCACTAAGCTCTTGATGTAGTGCATGTTTATATATGTGTGATTGGTACTTTGTCTCTATAATAAATCAGTGGAAATCTTGATTTCACTTTTATTGTCACACCAAATGATTGTGAGTGAATCAAATGCAAATCCAAGTTCTCCAAGAATGCCTTGCAACCACACACATTGTGTAGCTGCGTTCACTGCTCCTCTGTACTCGGCCTCAATCGATGAAATGGATATAGTGTGTTGTTTCTTACTTTACCAACATATGGGACCATGTGCAAGCATGAATACATAACATGAAGTGTACTTTAGGTCAATGGAATCTCCATCTCAATCAGAATCGGTAAATCCAACTTGTTCTAGTGGAGAACTAGTAGCATAGTGTACCCCGAAGTGTTTGGTTCCTTGCACATAATGAAAGATAATTTTTTCATCATTACAATGGAGATCATGAGGATCTTGCATATATCTTGCAATAACACCTACTACATAATCCAAATCAGGTCAATAGTGTGTGAGATACATCAAGCTCCCAACTAGTTTCCTATACAACGAGTTGTCCACCAATGGAGATGAACCAAAATCACCTAGTTTTACTACTGAAAGGAATGGGAACTTGGATGCCTTTCATTCAGCCATATTGAACTTCAATAACAGGTCCACAACATAATTTTATTTTCTGACCTTGGTTCCTGCATAATATTTCTCAATCTCCAACCCAAAAAATTGTTTCAATAATCCAAGGTCAGTCATAGAAAACTCACTATGCAAAGAGGAATTTATTGAACCTATATCATCAATGAAAATTCCATTGCTCAAAATATAATCAAAATACATCACTATTACCTAGAATAAATTACCAACATGTTGTGAATATACATTAGGATCATATTTTCATTGCTCAAATCCTAATGAAAGAAGAAAGTTGTCCATCTTGGCATACTAAGCCCTGAGGCCTTGCTTGAGGCCGTAGAGAGACTTATTCAACCTACAAACAAGTGAATAATCATGAATGAAAACTTTAGGCTGATGCATATTAATATCCTCATGAATATCACCATCAAGAAAAGCACTCTTTGCATCCATGTGGTGATCCTCCTATCGCTTAGATGCAACAATGGAAAAAACTATCCTGATAGAATCCATATTTGCAACCGGTGTGAATGTCTTTGTATAGTACACTCCTTGGACTTGAGAGAAGCATTTTGAAACCAAACTAGAATTTATCTTGATATATGAAACATCTGTAGCCACCTTGGTCCTATAGACCCACTTACATTGCACTAGTTTCCTCTTGGAAGGTAGAGGAACCAACTCCCAAGTTTCATTGTCTTTCAAATACTTGAACTCTTCTTGCATGGTTTTTTTCCATATTGGGTCAATTGATGCATCTTGATATGTCTAAGGATCAGATACAACCATCATAAATCATCTCTCTGAAAGATTCAGTTCACAAGTGGAGAAAGCATTGTAAAATTGAGATATAGTCTTCCTGGATTCTAGTGGATCTCCAGGAAGATCACCAGCTTCTTGTGTGGTTTTCTCAGCTTTGGCCTTATGGGTGATTCATTATCTGAATTCATGTCATCATCATCATCAACATCATAATGGGAAGAATCAGAGAAATAATCATCACTTACATCATCATGGAGTGGAGGATGTGAGCATTCCCCCATTGACTAGTTCAATCTCCTGCATGGGCTCTTGTTCAAACTGTACAATCCTTTATTTGAGTTTTCAAGACCTTTCTCTTCTCGGGAGGAATTATAGCCCAAGCCTTTGAGCCAAAAAACCCTGAAATTAGAAACATTGGGCTTGTGACCACTCCAAGCCTCAAATGGTGTTTTTGCTTCCAATGATTTGAGTGGATCTCTGTTATGAACATTCGAAGTACAATTAATGGCTTCAGCCCATATATTAGGTGAAAAATCATTTTCCTCCATCATGCATGTTTCCATCTCTTTCAAATCTCTATTCTTGCGCTCTATAACACCATTTTGTTGTGGTGTGTAGGGCACATAATGCTGCATCTAAATTCCACTTTCATGACATAGATGTTGCAAGTTATTGTTGACAGACTCATTTCCATTTTCAGTCCTAAGAACCTTTATTTTATACCCACTCATGTTCTCAAATAAATCCTTGAACACTTTGAAAGTATCAAAAACTGCATAGTTTTGTTTGAGAAAATACACCCAACAATACCTTGAGAAATCATCTATGAAAGTCAAAAAATACCTTGAATTCCCATATTAGGGTGTGGGAATAGGCCCTATCAGATAGGAATGGATTAGATCAAGCACTTGGATAACCCTCCTTTCCTTTCCTTTATCATATTTCACTTAACATGTTTCCCCAGTATGCACCCTTTGCAAGTGCCTTTGG
This sequence comes from Pseudotsuga menziesii, assembly GCA_001517045.1. NCBI lineage: Eukaryota > Viridiplantae > Streptophyta > Pinopsida > Pinales > Pinaceae > Pseudotsuga > Pseudotsuga menziesii. Next base: position 248,418 of record LPNX010610544.1, read on the forward strand.
AAAACTTGATGATAGGAATCCCTTCAACCATGCTTTCTTTGCTTAGCGATTGGAGGTAACTATAGTTGAGGTGTCCATACCTCTCATGCCACAAATTTCTGGTCTCATTGGTATGTGACAGGATCACATTCCCTTGGGAGTAGGGGAGGAAGGGAGAGAACTTATACATTCTCGAATTATGGCTAGCAAAACCCACTGCAACAACTTGGACTATAGAGATTTATGAGATGTCCACATCCTCTTGAGTAAATTTTACTCTCTTCATTGTACCTGTGTGTGTCACTTTATAGAAAGAGAGTAGTTTCACTACAATATCATACACAAACAACACATTATTGAAGTACCTATCTTCTAGATCGATCATGCCAATCCCTTTGGTCTGGATATCAGAGTCATCACCCATGAGGATGGATGAACCACTGTAAGGATGTATTTTCGAGAAGGAATATTTCATGGAAGCCATGTGCCTTGAGGCACTTGATTATATGATGAAGGAAGAAGAACCTGAAGAACCAACAACCAAAGCATGACATCTATCCTTGTTCTTTGAGCTTGAACCTCCCTCTTTCTTCCTTGTGCCTTCTGGCAATGGGATATTGTTCTTCTCAAGGAGTTGTGCCATAATGTCATTGGTTTTCTTCATGCATGCACTCTCTGGATGCCACCCATTTTGACAATAAGTCCATTTTTTCTTCTCTTGTTTCTTCTTCTCTTTGTCCTTGCTAGGATTCCAACCCCCATCTGAAGATTTGGGCTTCTCCTACTTCTTCTCTTCCTGCTTTGAATCTTTTGCTTTCTTCTTTCCTTTGCCTTGTTTCAAAACTCCTGCAATAAGGGCTTGATACTTGGTGGATTTGATGGTATCCATTTATTATAATTTGAATGCCATTTAGATATTCAAGTAGATATTTCTAATAATGTTTTCAGTAAATAGAGAATGAAGATACAAACTGAAAAAAACAAGCCACATAGGAAACAAACAAGTATTGCTCATGAATTTATAGTATCATTCACAATAATAATATCTGTTGTTACAATAGTTTACATAGGAAAAGAATTCGAATCAATTAGGGATGGATTCGAATCTATCCACTAGATGTGACTGTATCTAACTGACAATCTAACTCATGGTGACTTAATCAATATCGGAGTCCAATAAATCAACTCCCATATGTCCAACAACTCAATCAATCAATGACAGCTAGTTAACTCAGTGAAACTGAGAGTGGTAGGTGGGAAAAGGCACCTACTCCACATGCATCCATGCATTATCCATGCAAATTTTGTGCTGGCTAACTAATTGTGAACTAACTAAAAGTAACTGGGGGCTAACTAAGAGTGACTAGTACTAACTCCAACTAACTGAAGCAGGTTGGTGTCAGGACTCCTAGTTTCTCCTAAAATATAGGGATTGTTCTAGGAGGTGCCCAAACTGATGCATTCACATGTATTAAGTGGCAGTTAACCTCTAGCAGTGTTCTCCACACTCTATTGATTGGTACATGTGGCCCCATTAGACCAAGTGGACCCAATTGTACTAGTGGACCCAAATAATTAATCAAGGTTCCTAAGTTAGTCTAATTAATCTAATAGACATTTGACCAAGGTAGGATTAATAATCCTAACACCCCACTGAATCCTAACTTAGAAAACTGTGGACCCTAGTAAGAATACCATAGGTCACCCAAATACAATCTAAAATATAGTAAGAAATGCTGCTTAATAAAATCAAGGAAATAGGGGAAACCTCATGGGAACCACCCCCCGCCTCCCCTCAAAATAAGCACAAATACAAATTTTGAAAAAACTTGTGAAAATTTTTGTTATTGTTTGCAGCACTATGCAGCAGCAGTATCTTGGTTCTTTTGTGTAGGTGAACCCATGGATCCAAACAAAATGCTTATTTCTGGAGGAATCTTCTTCTTTGGAAGAATAATAATGTGCCCAATTGAATCATGAATATAGACAGTTGCAGGATGAAAACTGGACCCATGTAGAGCAGTTGAAATCAACTGATGAGAGAGAAAAGGTGCTTGAGAATTTGAACCATGTTAGGAACACCAAATAATATTATATATTTCAGCCTTGAATAGAAAACCATGAGTGGTAAAATCAGTCCCAAGTGTTAAGATGAAGTGTCCAGGCGGATGCAGAATGTCTCCAACTTTACTAGTTCTGTGAGGAGATGAGCATGTGATCAAAAAAGTAGGTAGAGAATCCCTAGGACTGTGGAGAGTGAATTATTGAGCTCCATAATCTGATATAACTTTAGAAATAACCAATATTTCACAAAATATAATATCAACAAACTCGTAAGAGAAAACTAACATCAAATCCTTAACAACAAAATTGAAGGAGACTTGCAGTGCTTGATTTCTCACACCAAAATTGATGAAACCTGTTACAAGCAATATTGTAAGCTCTTGAATCTTAAAACATGAACCAAATATTATCAGATCATAAAATAAATCATATCCAAATAGGTTCATATCAGATCCAAAAATCCGAAGTGAAATCAAATCCCCAACAACAATTTTGAAGAAGACTTGTGGTAATTGATTTGTCACACCAAAATTGATGAAACCAACTACAAGCAGTACTGAAAGCTCATGAACCTAAAATATTGAACCAAGTAATATCATCTCAGATCCAAATAATATTATATAATATCCAAATAAGATCATATCATATCCAATAAAGTTCATATCAGATCCAAGATTTTTCTCCACCGAGATGGTAGATGCACAATTTTCTCCTTCTTCAAAATTCTGAATATTGGTGCATGCAATCATGTAGAAATTTGTTGGAAGCTCAAGATCAATGAGATTGTTTGAATCACTCCTAAAAACTGAAATTATTTCCAAAATATCCAAATATTTACAAAATATAATATCATCAAACTCATGAGAGAAAACTGACATCAAATCCCCAGTAGAAAATTTTGAAATAGATTTTTGGTACTTGTTTCTTCACACCAAAATTGATGAGAACAGATACAAGCGGTACTAAAAGCTATTGAACCCTATAACCAAGAAATATCATATCAGTTCCAAATAATATCATATAATATCCAATAAATTCCATATCATATTTAGGAGTGTACTCCACCGAGCTGGTAGATGCACAGTTTTCTCCTTCTTCAAAACCTTTGAAAGAGATTTTTGGTACTTGTTTCTTCACACCAAAATTGCTGAGAACAACTACTAGCAGTACTGAAAGATATTGAACCCTAGAACCAAGTAATATCATATCATATACAAATAATATTATATCATATCCAATAAATTCCATATCAAATCCAGGAGTGCGCTCCACCGAGATGGTAGATGCACATTTTTCCCCTTCTTCAAAACCCCGAGTATCGGTACATGCAATCATGTAGGGATTTGTTGGAAGCTCTAGACCAATGAGAGTAAATGGATCACTCCTACAATCTAATATTATTTCCAAAATATCCAAATAATTACTTATTTACACACCACAACATCATTAGATACAGAGAAATCAAATTCCTCACCCTTTCCTGGAGAAATCACTGATAAAATATGCACATAATTTTTAATAGAAGAATCATTGGAGAATTTGTTCATAGAATGGAAGGAGATATTTTATTCAACAACAAAGATTCAAATTTCTTCTTCTGGATCATCCATGTGAGGAGATGATATATCATATATCTCATACAATTCCGGAGTAGCAGGAGAGGGAGTCACTCCAAGGAGACTTTCTTCAATTTGAATTGATTATGAGGAAGATTATGCTTCTTCTTCATATTGAACAATTTCATCAAAGAGAGTAGAGGCTGAGAATTTTGAGTAAAGAACTCTTGTGGTTCTGAATGTGCTCCCTAAATTGCTATAAATATCCTCATTGTGCTTCCCAAATGTTCTATCCAGTTCTATCCAGAGATCCTTTGGGTATTCCGTAGACTCAATAAGGTAGCGCAAGCTTGGAGACTTCCAAAAATCCATGCCTATTGTTCCAAAAGCTCTATCACCATCATTTAGCCATTAATTTAATCTTTATAAGACTCTTTACAAATTCCAATAGATACCTCATAGAGACCTTTTCCCTTTAGACATGCAATCATCTTCAACTTCAATTTTGAATATCATGTGGATGGAGTAAGAAGAGGAAGTAATAATATCAAATCCATATGAAGTTGAACCTGTAAAATATCATTGCAAAAACTAAAATATTTGAACTATGTTAGAATCATTATTTTCCTCTTGACATGAACATGTTTTCAGGGTCTGTCACACCCTCTCTGCTGCTTTGAATAAATCCATATCTAGCAAATCATCATAGGGGACTTCTGTGGAAACCCAACTATTTTGATGTTCAATGGGGAGAAACAAGCATGAAACCTGCCTGAGAAGGCTCTGATACCATATTAGAATTTGAATTCCATTTATATCTTCAAGAATATAGTTCTAATAACGTTTACAGTAAATGGAGAATGAAGATACAAACTGAATAAAACAAACCACATAGTAAATAGACAAGTATTGCTCAGGAATTTACAGTATCATTCACAATAATAATATCTAGTGTTACAATAGTTTACATAGGAAAATAATTCGAACCAATTAGGGATGGATTCGAATATATCCAATGGATGTGACTGTATCTAACTGAAAATCAAACTCATGGTGACTCAATCAATATCGAAGTCCAATAAGTCAACTCCCAGATGTCCAACAACTCAATCAATGAATGACAGTTAGTTAACTCAGTGAAACTGAGTGTGGTAGGTGGGAAAAGGTGCCTCATTAGAGGAAATTTCAACTCAAAATGGGCCTTTTAACTTTTATTCAAATTCCATGTCATCATGTGTTAGCCAATGAAATTGCTTTAAATTTGAAATACCGTATAGGTCTTAAACATTTTTTTAATATAAATTTGGGGATAGGTATCATAAAAAAAACTACTTTTTTTGTTTGTATTTTTGACATATATCCCTGTGTTTTTACTCAAATTTCGATCGGGAGAGATCATTGGGTGTGTAATTCAATTATGCATCCAACGAGTACCCACTAAGCATACTTTTGACGGACCCCGCTACAGCAAAAACAAGAAATACCTGAAAAAACGGAATGATGATGTCATCATTCCATTTTTTCAGGTATTTCTTGTTTTTGGGGTAGCGGGGTCCATCAAAAGTATGCCGAATGGGTACTCATTGAATGTGGAATTTAATTCCACATCCAATGAGCTCTCCTGATCGAAATTTGAGTAAAAACATAGGGAGATATGTCAAAAATACAAACAAAAAAGTAGTTTTTTTATTTTCTTCCTCCAAAATTAATAAATATTATTTTATTATTTTAACTATTATTTTATTAGTTCATTTTAGGAGGCCCATTTTGAGTTGAAATTTCCTCTAATGACTCCACATGCAGCCATGCATTATCCATGCAAATATTGCGCTAGCTAACTGATTGTGAACTAATTGAAAGTAATTGGGGGCTAACTAAGACTAACTAGTACTAACTCCAACTAACTGAAGTAGGTTGGTTCCAGGACTCCTAGTGGCTCCTAAAATGTAGGGATTGGTCCAGGAGGCACCCAAAATTATGCGATAAGTGGAAGTTAACCTCTAGAAGTGTTCCCCACACTCTAGTGACTGGTACATGTGGCCCCATTAGGCCAAGTGGACCCAATTGTACTTATGGACCCAAATAATTAATTAAGGTTCCTAAGTTAGTCTAATTAATCTAACAGAAATTTTACCAAGGGTATATTAATAATCCTAAGACCATTTGCACCAATTTGTTTTGTTCTTGAGTCAAAGACTCCATGAAGTCTGCCAGTGAAGGAATTCTCCAATTTTGAATTGGCATCTTGCTTGAGTGGAATGTGGAGACCAACATTAAGTACTCAGGGCCTAGCTTTGAAATAATGGATGAGATCAGTTTCTCCTCATTCTTGTCAATGCCACATTGTTTCAACTGAAGCACCAATCATTTGAACTTTGTGAATAAATCCTTCATAGTCTCAAAGTGAGTTGGGATTAGTGAGATCAACTTATTTTCCAGTTAGTGTCCCCTCATCTCATCATTCTTCATAAAGAGTGACTCAAGCTTGATCCAAACTTCTTTGGTTGTGGTAATATTTTCTACATTGAAGATAAATTCGCTCGAGATACTGAGACAAAGCATCATGAAATGCCTCATCCAATTTGTTGAAGTACTTCAATTTTTACACAACAAAGTTGGGCTCGTTCTCAGTCCTCGTGGTGACTCTGTAGAGGCCTTTTGACCTCAACTGGATCACCATTTTGGCCTTCCATTCAAAATGGTTGAATTGGGTGATCATGACATGAATCTGCTCCATTTTTTCTTGTGCACTAAGTGACAAAAGCACTAGAATTACCTGCAATGCAAACACTCAATTTTTTCTAGAAGAAACCCTAGATAGAAACTCAAATGCTCTGGATTTGATTTGCAAATCCAAATATATCTGATACCATGTGAAAACATGATTCACAGTAATATCTAGGAGCTAAAGGAATCCTCACAACTCAAGATATTCACAAATTATGCAGAAATACAATGAAAAGAGAAAAATTAAAACATAGCAATGGTGCCAATAACTGAGCTTATTATCATTGTCCAACGTGAAAATATTTCTAGAACACCATTATTATACAATATGATAAAATCATTATCCTTTGGAGGAAAATTGGAAGCATACATGTGGCGGGCTTAGATTGGACCTCGAAAACCGCTTAGGTTGACCAATGTACTCCCAAACCACCTCAAATGGTCATGAATTCATATGTGAATGTGGTTGAAGCATACCAAGACATAAATGAGGGTATGAGAGGTGTTATTGAGTGCACGGGTGAGTGCGAGAGGCTCTAGGAATTAATAAATGGTCTAAAAGAGCAAAAAAAAACTCAAATACCATGCATGGGTGCCTCTGGTCAACCATTTTCCCTGTTTTATTGAGTGGGAGCATAGCAAGGACTAAAAAGTCATAACTGAGGGTGCATGTGTAACCAAAATGATCAAATATGGGCGCCTGGGTGCATTAATGAGTCCAAAACACCAAAAGAACCTTGCTTGACCAACACAACCTAGTTTTTGACCATATAGCATAAGTACAAAACAAATAAAAATGTGTCCTAGGTGTATGTGACTATGGTATTAGGTGGTATAATTATCTAACAGATCTAAGTATTAGATATGCTCTCTCGAAGTTTTTCTATATATGAGGATATCATCAAAAAATACTAATAGGAACTTTCACAAATATGGCTGGAACAATTCATTCATTGCATCTTGAAAAGTGGTTGGAGTGTTAGTTTATAAAAAAGGGATTACTTTGAACTCATAATGGCCCTCATGATTACGAAAAACGCTTTTTTCTATGTCTTCTAATCTAACCCTGAATTGGTAATACCTTGATCTCAAATCTAATTTTGAGAAGTACTTAGCTCCATGAAGTTCATCCATCATCTCATCGATGAATGGGATAGGGAATTTATTCTTGATCGTCATCTTGTTCAGACCTCTATAATCTATGAAAAACCTGAAATATCCATCCTTATTTCGAACTAGCACTATTGGAGCTTCATAAGGGCTTCTGCTCTTTGAAATGACTCCACATTTTAACAAAATTTAGGTTAACCTTTCGATCTATGTTTTATGGGGATGTGGATATCTGTAGGGTTTGATATTGACAAGTTTTTTCATTGGTTCTATTTCAATTATGTGTTCAATTTTCCTATTTGGTGGGATCCCCATCGAAAGCTCTTGGAACACTTTGTGGTGTTTTTGTATTAGCTCTTGTATCTTTGGTTGTTTGTAGTCATATCCTTCACATGTTGGCAACTCCATCTCTTGACATTAAATTGTGTAAGCAAGTGCTCCTTTTCAAATTATCCTTTTCATCTAATGTGATGTAAGAAATTGAGTTTGGGGTGGTTGGGAACCATACAATTTGTACTTTCTTCCTATCCATTTGAAATTGATGAAGCGATATTCATGGTTAGCGATGTAAGTACTCAATGTTTGCAACAATTGGATTCCTAATACAATGTCTACTCCTCCATGAGGTACTGCAAAGAATTCAGATTCTAGGTTATACTCATGCATTTGTAATTTAACCTTGTGAAATTTTCCCACATTTTCAATCTTCTTTCCATCTTCTACCATAACCTTCATGTTAGGCACTGGAAAAATGAATAATTTGAATATATTACCATATTAACATTAATAAAGTTATGGCTACTGCCAATATCTATGAGAATCGAGGCATTGTTGTCTTTTATATGTCCCTTCAGCTTCAGTGTTTGAGGTTGGGATATCCCTGTAATGGTAGCTAATGATATCTTTGATGTATCATCTTCTAGTTCTGTGTGGATGTTCTTCTGATTTCCCATATCATCCTCACTTGATTCTTCACTTTCCAAGTATTTTTCTTCTTCTTCGGTTTCACATACATACAAATTTTGGGGGTTGTTCTTTTGAAAGAATCTATGATTAGGATCCCATTTTTCTCCACAATATTTTAACTTTACTTCCTTCATCCTATGGGATTCCAAACTAGGTTTTTCTCCTTCCCTTAGATGTGGCACCATATATGTTGAAGTTACCATATTCTCTCATTGGGGAGGCTTCCTCTTGGAGAAATTTTTATTGAAACTAATTTGAGTGGATATTTTGAACTTGTTCTCAATGATCTTGGCCTTACGTCTTTCCTTATCCATGCTATAAATGTTATGTAATTCTAGCTCATCTTAAATGTGCAGTTTCAGTCCATGTATGTATGTTTGCAATAGTTGGTCATCAGTTAGTTCTAGAACTCGGGTTTCCAAATATTCCCATTCACACATATACTCATCTACACTGCTTTTTGCTGCAACCAGGTGATCTTGGAAAAGAAATATCTCTCGGTTACGCCTTGAAACCTTTTAAGAAGAGTGTTCTTAAAGTTATTCCAAGTAAAGGAACATACCCTAGTTATATACTTCCACCACATGTACCAATTGTATGCATTCCCTTACCATTGCATGGAGGAATATTTAATCTTCTCAATATCATAGTGTATGTTATGGATGTCAAAGTATTCTTTTGCTTTATTGATCCATGCAATGCATTTTTTTCGTCACCATCATATTTGGATAATTCTATTTTTACCCTTATCTGGTATCTGTGTGTTGGGGG
>LPNX010610544.1:257606-416506 GCA_001517045.1 Pseudotsuga menziesii
TTGGATTATATAATACTTATCGAGCGTGCTAAACTGACTGTTCGTAAAGTCACAAATTTATATATATTTTTACATTTGAATCATTATTGTTTAATGTAATTATTATTATTATTTTTATTTAGTATTTAATGTATACAAGATGGACACTTGGAAAATTCATTAACTGATTTGTAGATGATATATATTCTCTACTGCTAAGGTGTTCTCTCTTATCGGGAAATAAGCTAATGTGTTGTAAACCATTCTTTGAAAGTCTATCCATTATACTCGAAGAATTGTTGGGTTTTTCATCCTATGTACTTGGAGGCTTTTCCTAGGGGTACATCTTGTCTGATATGGTTGAATGATTTATGTGGCTGATTTTTTTATGAGATTCATATGTGCAGTGATTGATTGAAAAAAGTCTTAAATTTCATAGTTCTTCATTATTTCTCAAATTATTAAAAAGTTTTACCCATTAAGTGTGAGATTCCAACCTTCCATATTGTAGTTAATCTCCTTCTAGACACCATACCATTAGAGAAAAGGATAATAGATTTAGAATATATAGAAGAAGATCATCATGTATTGTTACAAAATAATGAAGCTATGAAAAATCTCCAAATCCCATTACAACTATCAAATCCATGTTGGCATTTGTGTCCAGCGCTTCTTGTTATTTTTGTGACATGGGTTAATACCCTCTCATGGACCCTAAATTTGGTGATTGTAACAAATATTAACACCTACAGGTTTTGGTCTAATGACAATTGTGCTCCAACAAATGGTATCAGAGCAATAGCTCTCTAGGTTGAAACTCACTCAAGTAACACTAGGGGGAGATTGTCGGAATTTGTGTCTAGTGCTACACAGGATTTTCGTGAGATGGGTTAACCCTTCTTGTGGATCCTAACTTTGGTGATTTTAATCGATATTAACACTTCATGGTTTTGTTCTAATAGAAATCATGCTCCAACATGCTATTTATTTATCCTCACACATATTAATCCACTCAAGTCGTGTGTGCATAGGATAAACCACTAGCAATTAGGTTGAGTACACTATGGTGAATGGAATAGGACATAATAAAAAGGATACTTAATGGTATTTTCAAATACGAATCCATAACATTTAGTGAATTTGACAAACAATTAGAAAGAATTAGAATACCTATAACTAACTAAGAAGACCATGAAATTTGAAGCAAGTACATGATATTTTATAGGAGATTCTTTACAAGTTCCCATGGAAAGGGAAAACATTGTGTAAGGGATTGTCAACAAGATTTACACCTAGTTTTGAGGTCTCTTATGTGAGGATTTGAGGGAATACTAATTTTGCAATAGGTTATTCTTCTACTAGTTCTTGTGGGGTAGTAGTATTTTCCTCCCGGGGAATTCCTTTAGTTGGCTTTGCTAGTATTGGTTCTTGTGTGGCAATAATAAGGAATTATGGGGTTGGTTTCTTGTGTGCATAAAATAAGGTCGTATGAGGATTTTTCTTGTGTGGAAACTCTAGGGATGGTAATCATTGGTTCTTGAGTGACAACAACTATCTCTTCTCCTTTTTGAGCTTCCCCCTATAGTTGGTTCTTGTGTGGAAACTATAGAGATTATTGGTACTAGTTCTTATGTAACGACACCAATATCTTCCTTGTATAAATGTTGGATCTATGAAGTGATACTAAGACTAAAAATATACTTTAATATTTTTAGCACATTGTTAAGTATTTATCAAGAAGGAAATTTGATAAAAACATTAGGAGTGGGCAAACAATAATGAAATCTTAGGTGGATTGGTAGAAACAAATTTTTGGAGATCTTTATCCAACATTGACACTATAAATGTATCCAAACCATGTAAGTGAGCCAAGTTAGTTTATTGGGTGGGTTAGGAATGGGTGGAGCAAGACGTAATCGAGGCCTTTGTGTGGAGGAAAGAAGTAGGGTAAAGTTATGATGCTCTAATGAACCTCTGAAACCTTGGTGTCTTATACAAAAACCATAAGAAAATGAAATTTCATGACTTCAACAGATAATTATTTTTGAATTGGAAAGAAGAAAATTCATGGGAATATCATGGTTCTTTAGGTCTTGTCTTAGGTAACAATGACATTATTGATGAATGAGAATGATGGATAGTGATGAGGAATGATGGATAGTCGATTCTATTGCTTCTGTAACATCATATATAAAATTTGGTAGCATTGGTATTCACTTGATCATCATATCAATTCTTCATGTTGGCCCTAGAAATTTTTGGTTCATTTTGGGAAAACGGTTTTGGTGTGAACAAGGTTAAAGTGAAGCAGTCCAAGGAAGAGAGATTAACTTTGAAGTAGTGAATGAGGAATAAGGAAGAAGTACATTTTAACAATGTCAATGTGGAGCTAGTTAGGAAATGGTTATAGTTTTTTTCCCACTTGTATTTATGAGCCCAAGTAGTGGGCACGTTAATGGGCGATGCCAAAAATCCTATATATATGTAAGGGCTGGGAATTTTTGGGGCTACCTAGTTAGAAAGTGAGTGAATGTATTAAGTTGGTGACAAATGTTTTGGTTTTTTTGTGGATGTTATGTAATATGAAGGGGATATGTTATGAAGTTGTTGTAGAAAAGAGTCACAAGGAGATTTAAGATATGCGTTGTGCGCATAGATGCATTATAATAGAGGAAGAAGATAAGTTTGCAAGTTATGTGCACATATATGAAGTGCTTATTTACTACGACTCAATAATAAGAAAAGTGCTTATGTGGTTTTCTCCTGTCTTGTGTTTCCATGTAAAATCATGGTGTCAAATGTGTGTGAATGATGTTATGATGTGTTGTGTTTCTTTTTTCAATTCTGCATAATACTGAACGAATTTTGTTTGATGAGTGTTAGGATTGAAATTGTGCCTAAGTTTTGTGTGTGTTTTTCTCAAATTTTAGTCCTTATTTACTTTTCAGTTTTGAACTGGTTTTAAGTTTAATGATTTTAAATGCCTTTAGGTTATATTTTTGGTTTTAATTTGTTTTATCATTTTCTAAGTTTTTATTGAAGGGGCTTATTTAGTATTATATATTTGTCAAAAGTATTCAAATACTGAGTTAATTTTATTCTGATATTCATATCCAATGTATAACCTTTATTTTGGAGTTAGTTTGCTTAATATTTCTTCATCATGAGATATTCCCACAACCCAAAATCCAAGCTACATTCACTAGAATGCTGCAAGAATTGAAAATCATAGAGAAGCATGGTTGATTGATGCCAGAAAGTGATCCATTTGCATGCGTTGATGTAAGGAGACTTCAGACACCTTTTTGGAAAATTATGGACTTCTAGACATCTGATTTGGATCCTGAAGAAGCCCTAAAAAGAAAAAGAGATGTGTAGTTACGCTCTGTTTTTTCCCTGTTTTTGTCATTATCAGTAGGAGCGGATTACAAGGCAATGGAGATGAATTTCAGAAATACCAAAGAGTTTTTTTTCCACCATGGATTCATTCATAAAAAATAGTCTCATTTTTGCAACATTTATCATCATTTGAGAGATTCGAGTTCATCTTTGTGGCCTATTTTTCAGGCTTTGAAATATTTAATAATTTCCTGTTTTAGTCACAAATTTCCATCACATATTTATATCAATTGAAGAGGAACTTTTAAAAACCAAGTGAGGCTTTTGTTCATCACAGACTCATTTATAAAAACCTCTCTCAATGTTTGCACATGTGTCTTGGATCGAGAGATATGGAGTCTTCTTTGAGACCCAGTTTTTAGAAATTCACCAAATTTCCCAGGAATCCAATTTTGCTATTTTTAGCCAATTAGTTTTTAATATTTGAAAGTTGGTTAATGTAACTACTGAGTATTTTTGAATTTGACTTAAATAAGTGAAGATAGAACTACTTCTTTGTAATTATAAAAGGTCGACAAGCATACAGGGGTTTGAAGTTTGACTCAAGGAGAGGCTTTAGAGCTGATGTATCTCAAGCTAATACTCATGACTCTTATGTAAGATTGAATATTGTTATTGATTATATACATACTGATAAGCCACTTTATGTTTCATGATGATTTTGTTTATGATCTATCTGATTACTCAATATATAACTTCATTTCTTGTTTAATGTTTTTACTCATGCAAATGTTTTTATCTTGTGGATGGAATCAATATTATATTTGTAATATTTATGGTTTATTTATATGTGTTTGATCCCAAATTCTTCATACTTGTTCATGATGTTGTAGTCATTTACCCAGCATGCACACTTATTTGGTCAATTTTGGCCTATTTACCCACTATCCTAAGTTTAATTGACTTACTTGGAATCAGATGAGCACACTATGACATTAGCATGAGCTCACCCATGCCCTCCTTCAGTCAAGGAGTCCAACTAATCCTTCTCCTTCAGTCAGGGAGGCTAACTAGGCTTCCTCCTTTAAACAAGGAGCATTTCTGGGGTGATCTGAGTGTCATAAATGCACATAATTACTAACTGATTGTTACAATCAATTAACCTGAGTTGTGAAGGCACATCCATTCATTATTTGATTATTTTTGGTCATTATTTATGAACTGGAGCTAACACATGCGCCTACAACCACTTCTGATGACATGTTTACTTCAGTTAACTCCATCATAGCTACTTGGAGTTATGGATGCATTACCTCCTTCAGTTGGACATGCAGTTACATATGATGAGTCACTTTCAGTTAGACTCAGTCATCTATTGCACTCCATTCAGTTAGGACTTAGTGTGAGAGTCAGTTCTTAATTAGCTTGGTGGTTAACTATGTGTGTTGACTGTGGTTGACATTCAATTAAGCTACCCACATCCATTCAATTAGAATGATCTCCTTCAGTATTCAAATTATATTGGAATTCATGCACCTTGCATGACCATTTTATTGTATTACTCATTCTTTATTGATTATACAAATCTTCTACTCCCATTGTAGCACCATTTTGCCAATTTTATGCATATTTGTCTGTATTCTTTGTGAGACTGTGTTTTCAATTCCTAGACGACTGTGACAAATTAATATGGTATTAGAGTTCATGGTGGGATGAAGCTTAGATATCTCAAAAACATGTTTTTTGACAAATCTTGCATGAAAAATTGAGCAAAAGCTCAAAATTCCAGCACTACACCAAAAGCCAAGGATTACCACTTAATACTCCAAGTAAAGGAATTGTTGATCAAGCTTGCTTGGTGTGATGAAAGCCTAAAATGTGCAGGTTGTTAAACCTTATGGTGCCCTTTTTTTGTGATTTGTAGGTTTTAATAGGTACAACTTTGAATGGACTCATCAGTCCCTCTTCTCACCCCATTCACAAGCTATTCAGAATGGAAGTTGAAGATGATTGCATCTATGAAGAGAGAAGGTCTCTATGAGGTGTCTATTGGACTTGGAAAAGAGTCTTATGAGAATGAGAATGACTGGATAAATGAATATGATATATATTTTGGAGCAATATGTCTAGCCCTTTCTTCTAGCTTGCGCTACCTTATTGATTTTGATGAATACCCAAAGGATCTTTGGACAAAATTGGAAAGAACCTTTGGCAAGCACAATGAGGATCATAATAGCACTTTGGAGACACATCCAGAAACACAAGAGTTATTTACTCAAAATTCTTGGCCTCTAATCTCTTTGATGAAGTTGTTCAAGATTAAGAAGAAGCAGAATCTTCTACACAGTCAATTCGAATTGAAGAAAGTCTCCTTGCAGTGACTCTTTCTCCTGATGCTCTGGAAGTTTGTGAGATATATGATATCTCATATCCTCATATGGCTGAAATAGAAGAAGACATTCAAATCTATGATATTGAATAAAAACACTGCTTCACTTCCATGCAAACATTCACCAGTGATCTTCTTTTGAATTCTGTGCAAAAATTGCCAGTAATTTCTTCTGAAAGTGAAGAGAAATTTGAGTTTTCTCCCTCTAATGTTGTTTCTGGTGTGAAAATATGTAATACCTTGGATATTTTGGAAAAAATATAATATTAAAAGAGTGATCAATTCACTCCCCATGATCTAGATCTTCTAGCAAATTCCTGCAAAATTTTGAAGAAAAAGACAACTGTACATCCACAGTCTCGGTTGAACATTTCTTTGGATATGATATGAAAATTATTGGATATTATATTATATTATTTGTATCTAATCTGATATTTCTTGGTTCAATATTTTAGGTTCATAAGCTTTTAGTACTGCTTGTAGCTGCTCTCATTAATTTTGTGAAGAAACAAGTACCGTAAGTCTCCTTCAAAACTGTTGCTGAGGATTTGATTTCATTCCACACTTTTGGATCTGATATTATATTATTTAGATATGATATGATATTAAATGGTTTTAATTTTAGATTCCAAGATCTTTCAGTACTGCTTGAAACTGCTCTCACCAATTTCGGTGTGAAAAATCAAGTACCACAATTCTTCTTCAAATTTGTTGCTGGGGATTTGGTGTTAGTTTCCTCTTATGAGGTTGATAATATTTTATTTTGTGAATAATTAGATATTTCTGAAGCTATATAGTAATACGGAGCTCAAGCATTCACTCTCCATAGTCCCAGGGATTCTCTACCTTTGGTCACATGGTCATCTCCTCACAAAACTAGTAAAGAGGAAGACATTCTGCATCCGCTTGGACATTTGCTCCTAATACTTGGGGATGATTTTACCACTCATTTTTTTCTTTTCAATGCTGCAACATATCAGTTTCTTTAGTGTTCCACACATGGTTCGAATCCTCAAGAACTTTTTCTCTCTTATCAGTTGATTTCGGTTGCTCTACTTGGGTCCAATTTTCATCCTGCAGTTGTCTATGTTCTTGATTCATTTGAGCACATTATTATTCTTCCAAAGAGGAATATTCCTCTAGAAATATTCATTTAGTTTGTATTCAGAGGTTCACATGCACAATCTCAGGATTCTACTGTATAGAAGAACCAAAAATCACTTGATTTACTGCTTAGTTTGAGGGGGGGTATTTTTCCCATGAGGTTTTCCCGTTTCCTTGGTTATATTAATCAATTGATTTATTGTATAGGGTGACCTATAGAATTTGTTTTGAGGCCCTAGAATTTCATGCATTATTTTTTACTTCTCCTGAGTATAGCTTAAGGGGGGGTGTTGGAGTCATTTACCCAGCATGCACACTTATTTGGTCAATTTTGGCCTATTTACCCACTATCCTAAGTTTAATTGACTTACTTGGAATTAGATGAGCACACTATGACATCAACATGAGCTCACCCATGCCCTCCTTCAGTCAAGGAGGCCGAATAATCCTTCTCCTTCAATCGGGGAGGCTAATTGGGATTCCTCCTTCAAACGTGGAGCATTTATGGCGTGATCTGAGTGTCATAAATGCACCTAATTGCTAATTGATTGTTACAATAAGTTAACCTAAGTTGTGAAGGCACCTCCATTCATTATTCGATTATTTTTTGTCATTATTTGTGAACTGGAGCTAACACATGCACCTACAACCACTTCTGATGACATGTTTACTTCAGTTAACTCCATCAGAGCTACTTGGAGTTATGGATGCGCTACCTCCTTCAGTTGGAAATACAGTTACATGTGATGAGTCACTTTCAGTTAGACTCAGTCATCTATTGCACTCCATTCAATTAGAACTTAGTGTGAGAGTCAGTTATTGATTAGCTTGGTGGTTAAGTATGTGTGATGACTGTGGCTGAAATTCAGTTAAGCTACACACATCCATTCAGTTCGAATGATCTCCTTGAGTATTCGAATTATCTTGGCATTCATGCACCTTTCATGACCATTGTATTATATTACTCATTCTTTATTGATTATATAAATATGCTCCTCCCATTGCAGCACCATTTTGCCAATTTTATGCATATTTGTCTATATCTTTGTGAAACTATGTTTTCAGTTCCTAGACCACTGTGACAAATTGATACATGATTCAGTTCTTGTGTTAGCTTGTTTATGTTTTTACCTTCTTGTTGATAAAGTTTCAAACCAATTTCATTTTGTTTTATTCTTGAGATTGTATTAGCTTCTTCTTGTGGTAGTCTAGGAACAATTTCTAACACAGATATCTTTGGCATCGTTGTCGGGGACGTAACTAAAGTATATCTTCCCTGGGATAACATTATTCATCTGATTTTGAGAGGTGAACAAAGTCAAAAATTATTTTAGACTACATTTTCACTAGACAGTGGTTCACAGTGGCTACCAGAAAGATTGGAACAAGAGGGAAACCTACTTCACCTCTACATTTGGGTGTCACAGATCCAGAACAAATTTTTAAAGAAGCTAGGCAAATTCAGAAATCATTGGCGACTCCACAGAAGAAAAATCTGCTCTCCACTTCACCGATTCAAGATGTCAATGAGCATGGAAGCCATTATGGCTACGAGGTATGCCTTTTGTTATTTCTCAAATATTGTTGGTTTTCCACATCTAGTGATTTCTATAACCGAGTGGGGTGACTATCTTCCCAGATTTAGAGGAAAAAAGTATGAGCATCCTCATGAGCACTTATTAAATTTTCATAAATGCATGCTTGAACATGATTTTGTTCACGAGGATGTCTTAATCGAGATGTTCAGATTTTCTTTAGAAGAAAATGCTTGTGAATGGTGTCAAACCCTTCCCCACTACTAGAGTTCATTCTTTGAAGGAGTTTCATACTGTTTTTCATCATCATTATCAAATATTTTATCCAGGAGATCTTCTATTTGAAAATTGTTGTGAGGAATATGAATTGCATGATGAGATTGAAGATATAGATAGAGAAGAATTGATCCCTCACAATATTCATCAGTTCTCTAATGATATTCAAGATGATAGGTTTTCCCATAAATATGAATTAGAAGTGGATAATGAAGAAGCTGAAGGTTCTTCTATTATCATTAATTCTGATTATTATAAACCTGAAAATTTGGTTTCTTTAGATACAAAACAAAATGATCAGTTGTCTTTTGGTAAAATGCCAATGGAAATTAGTAAGGGAAATCCCCAGCTTTCATATTTGTAGAAAAAAGGAAATTTCGCCAACAATGAAGAACTAGATTTGCAGAGATCATCTATTTCCAAGGAGGAACAACAAGAGGAATTTCTTTCTCTTTATATACCGGTTACTTCAAATCTAGATAAAAAAGATGATAATAACAAGGAAGATCATGCTAATGTTTTTTTAAATTAGCCTTTTTATGATGAATATGATGAATACATCGAAGTTTTAGATCGGAAGTTTCATGATCAACAGAAACCGATTGTAGGTGAATTATATTCCAATCTTTTTATTGAACAAGAAAAAGTTCTGAAATGCTTTGACTCTCAAATTGATAGCAACCAGACTGTAGATACTTTGAATATAATATTAGATGTGTCTAATAGACATGGCCGAGATAACTTTTCTTCTCAAAACCATTATGAAAATATGCAAATTTTTTATGAATATAAATAAATACTACGACCATTTTTTCAATCCTCATTAGTTAAGCAACACTCTTCAGAAATCAGTCAGCTTGGGTTCGTGGAATATATAAAACAGGATAACCTCAACAGAGTCGAAGACTTTATATACTATTTTCCTGTTGCATTATCTCATGGAGTATTGAGAATTGAGGGCACCCATTTGCAGTCCATTCTTTTTTAACGACATGAAGGAATAATTTTTCATGAGTTTCATGATCCTATGGCTTCTTGGATGGAGTTGTATTTTTCAAAGGTTTCTAATGCTCCAGCTTTTGGCATACTTCCTATTTCCATCCATAAGTATCAGCTGAATATAGACTCTTTATTGCATTTATCACATCTTTTGTGGGTATCCTCAAACAATAGCATGCATGGAATTTGATTCTCAGTCAAATGGTTTCTTGGCTTCATTGGAAGTATGATTACACTTTATTGGGTTGTTTCCTTCGATTAGAAGTAGGAATAAATAGCAAAATAAGCTCGACATACGAGCATGTAGATTCTTTTTAGTATGCTGGCTTGTAGCAGTTTTTTGTCATTTCAGAGGTATGTGTTCATAGTTTGAGAAAGTTGCAGATATTTGGTAAATGACTCCAATTTCCCAATCGAAGTTTTGTAGAATAACAAGGAAGTTTCAATTAAAGATGGCAAAAGGCACTGGTCTACAAGTTCTTGAAACCTCACAAGGAGGCTTTCATCCCCTAGCAGGAGCCAAATGTTAGGACTAAAATTGTGCCTAAGTTTTGTGTGTTTTTTCTCAAATTTTAGTCCTTATTTACTTTTTAGTTTTGAACTAGTTTTAAGTTTAATGATTTTAAATGCCTTTAGGTTATACTCTTGGTTTTAATTTGCTTTATATTTTTCTAAGTTTTTATTGAAGGGGCTTATTTAGTATTATATATTTGTCAAAAGTCTTCAAATACTGAGTTAATTTTATTCCAATATTCATATCCAAGGTCTAACCTTTATTTTGGAGTTTGTTTGCTTAATTTTTGTTCATGATGAGATATTCCCACAACCCAAAATCCAAGCTACATTCACTAGAACGCTGCAAGAATTCAAAATCATAGAGAAGCATGGTTGATTGATGCCAGAAAGTGATCCATTTGCATGCGTTTATGTAAGGAGACTTCAAACACCTGTTCAAAAAATTATGGACTTCTAGACGTCTGATTTGGATCCTGAAGAATCCCTAAAAAGAAAAAGAGATGCGTAGTTATGCTCTGTTTTTTCCCTATTTTTGTCATTATCATTAGGAGTGGATTACGAGGAAATGGAGATGAATTTCATAAATCCCAAAGATTTTTTTGTTCATCATAAATTCATTCATATAAACCTATCTCATTTTTGCAATAGCAATCATTGTTTGAGAGATTCGAATTCATCTTTGTGGACTATTTTTCAGGCTTTGAAATATTTAATAATTTCATGTTTTAGTCACAAATTTTCGACACGTATTTCGATCAATTTAAGGGGAATTTTTAAAAGAAAAGAGAGGTTTTTGTTCACCACAGACTCATTTACAAAAAATCTCTCAGTTTTTTCACAGGTGTCTCAGATAGAGAGATATGGAGGCTTCTTTGAGACCCATTTTTCAGAAATTCACCAAATTTCCCAGGAATCTGATTTTGCTATTTTTAGCCAATTAGTTTTTAATGTTTGAAAGTTGGTTAATGTAATTTCTAAGTAGTTTCAAATTTGACCTAAAGAAGTGAATATAGAACTACTTCTTTGTAATTATAAAAGGTGGAAAAGTGTATACTACAGGGGTTCGGATTTTGACTCAAGGAGAAGCTTTAGAGCTGATGTATCTCAAGCTAATACTCATGAATCTTATGTAAGCTTGAAGACTATTATTGATTATATACATACTAATAAGCCACTTTATGTTTCATGCTGATTTTGTTTATGATCTGTTTGATTACTCAATATACGCCTTCATTTCTTGTTTAATGTTTTTACTCATGCAAATGCTTGTATCTTGTGGATGGAATCAATATTATATTTGTAATCTTTATTGTTTATTTATATGTGTTTGATCCCCATTTCTTCATACTTGTTCATGATTCAGTTCTTGTGTTATCTTGTTTATGTTTTTACCTTCTTGTTAATAAAGTTTCAAACCAAAATCATTAAAAACCAATATCATTTTGTTTTATTCTTGAGATCGTGTTAGCTTGTTCTTGTGGTAGTCTAGGAACAATTTCTAGCACAAACAATGAGAAAGTTTATGAATGATATGAACACTGCATAGTTAATGAATACATGTCCTAGCTAGTTAAATAACATGTATGTAATCTCTATGATATATCGAAGCTTTGTTATGTTGAATTTTATGGATGTTGGATTTCTCCCCTTCCTTTCTATATAAACCTAGTTCCTGTGGTTTCCATAGTTACCTCAGGTGAGACTTCATCTTATTTGTAGGTAATTCTGAAAGGGCCAAACCATTTCGGGTCCGTATCTTGGGGTTTGTTGGTTTTTATGTGTTTAGGTGAACCTAGGTTGAGGTAGAATTGCTCCAACACATGGTTTTGTTGTCGGAACCATGATCTATGCCAAAGGGGAATGTGGCATCCATTTAAGTTAGGGATCGAGGCTTGGGTTGATAGGAAGCTAAGGTAATTTTCTCAAGAATAGAATAAGGATACATGAATTAATTGGGAAGAGTTGTTAGGTAAGTATGTTTATTCATGCATTCATAAAAGTTTCTTTGTTGAGTTCCCTACTATATTGGATGAGTGGTTGTTGATGTCAACCTTCCAAAAGATATTTTTTCACGGTGGTGATCCTAGATTTTGGACACCCGAGTTGATCCAAACCCTTAAAAGTGTTAACAATAAGATATCTCATGCTATTGATTTCTGAATGGATAGTATATTGGAGGTGTACATTACTAATTTCATTGTTGACACTACAAAGTCATATAGTGCAATAGAAAAAGAGTTGTTTAAGGGACCACGAGGTAAGTATCTAAAGTATTTGAATTTGTGGATTAAAATGTTTCTTTGTGAAAAGGGTACACTGAGGATGAAATCTTAGGAGTAAATAATTTGTGCACGACAAATCAAGGTGTCAAGTGGAGGATGGTTTGGGAGAATGTATGGAATGAGCTGATATGTTTAGGGGAGAAGAGAGTGAGATGGATGAAGAGTGTGGTGTATTGAAAAGTGGGAGAATATTTTAGTCACATAAGAGAAGGAGGACCAAAACAAGGAGAGAGATTTGTAGTGTTAATGAAGTATGTGAATATAGACCAATACCAAAACTCAAAGAAGACTCATGGGGGATTCACCTTGTTGAGCAATATAATATCACGTTCATTCATAAAGGGGGGTTTTAATTGTGAAAAATAAGGTCAATATATTGTAAATATTGGGGAGTGAGGAATAGGGTATGTGGGGTTTATATGTATTTAGGGGGTATAAAAAGGGGTTTCTAGTAAAAATAATGAATATATTGTAAAAAAAGTGTTTTTAATTGAAAATAGGTATTGGGAGGGGGTCCCAAAAAAGGATTTTTGTAAGTAATTATCAATATCTAGTGAAATTAGGGGTATAATTTAATATCCCATGAATGAAGGTGCTATGACATGGTTTCGCTAAGTGAAGACCCTGTGAGAAGACTCTTATTATATAGAGGAGGATGAAGAGGAAGATTACCAACTCATTGTAGAAGAAGAACATGCATATCCATATCACAACAGAGGATGCAACATACCCAAAACCCCCACATACATCTATAGAAAATGAGGTAAGACATAGTAGTTCATCACAATTTTTGAAAGAAAGTAATAATAGTGGTACTAGTGAAAATAGTGCTTTGACTAGTAATAAAGTTACAAGTGTCAGTCCCTTAATTTCAAGTTATTCAATACCCCCTAGGAGCAGAATGGTTGGGGGTGATATGAAGTTACCGATTTTTCATGGGAATGGATCGGAAGATCCAAAACAACATTGATTTTTATGTGATGTCGTATGGACTACTAAGCAAGTACAGGACAAAAAATGTGAAAAGAGAATAACTATTTACAAATTTCCAAGGTCGTGCCTTGGACTAGTTCATGAAATTTATCAATGTATCGGTTGTAGCACCACAAAATACATTAGTAGAAATCAAATCCGGGTTAAAATATGAATTCTTAAATCTTAAGTAAAATTCATAGTGCATTAATAATCTGAAGTAAATCAAACAATCAATAGTTGAATCAATATGGGACTTCGACCAGAGGTTTAAAAAATTGATGTCTTGAGTGAGTTCTCAAATGTATGATGTTCAACACAAGGAGTGGTTCATAGCTACTTTACAAACACATATCCGGTTCCATTAATGCAACAAAATATTATGTCACAAGACAAGTCCTTGCATCTTCCTATGAAGTTGGAAGCATCCCCTATCGGAGAAACTAGTGAAGGTATGGTTTAGATTGAGTTGCAGCTGGAAAACTTGTCATTGCAGATTCAAGATATTAAGAAGGGGAAAGACATAAGAGAAGAAGTTTGGTGTACAAGGTGTAAAACATAAGGACACCATAAGGATCAATGTCCAATGTTCCAGGACTATATAGTTGTAGGATCTAGTAATACTTTGAACCATGGAGCTAGACATTGGTGTGGAATTTTTCTAACTATAGGACATCGACCAGAGGAATAATATTTTCTGCAAAAAATTATAAGTACTCCAAGGAATCTATTTTGTAAATTTTGTAGGTTAGTTGGCCATGATGAAAACGATTATTAGGCATATCAATTTCTCATAGAGCATACTACAGACACATATTAGATGAAAGGGGAGGAACAAGATGAAGGAAGTGGTGCATAGTTCAATTAACCAAACAGTTAATTTTGTGGACATGGACAAGGATTCTTTGGTCGAGGAAGAGGTCAGTTAATTTGTTACAATTGTGGACAACTAGGACATTTTGCTGGAGACTATCAAAATCCATGTTCGACATGTACATATTGGAAAGCACTAGATCAAATCATTGAATATTTTCCTCATCTTATAAAAAAGTGGCAAGAAAAAGACAATCCAAATAAGAATCAGAATATTCAATAGATATCAACAGAACCAAGATAAAAGAAACCTATTCTCGATTTAGTTACACAAGGCGTGGATACGAGAGGGGATGATAATGGAAGTGATAATAACATGTGGGACCTAAGGGTTAGATCATCTATGCAACGAACTGTACCATTTGATGTATAGAAATAAAATAAGTTTTTTCTTTGAAGTTAGGAATGATTTTTCACCAAAACAAAAGGGATATTTTGCATCTTCTCCACCACCGGAATTTCATGTAGTTCCTACCTACAACATTCCACTCCACTTTGATTGTTTAGATTGAAAGAAACCTCTAGGTAAGGAAAGTGCACTCATAATATTTTTGAAGAGTTGTCTAGCTTTACTTAAATATGAAGATGCATTACATGAATTGTAAAGTCTACTTAATGAGTCAGAAGAAGAACCTAGTTAGGAAAGGGTTGTAAACCATGTGAAAAATAAGATAAAAGGTAGAAGAGAGACGCGACCTAATGCGTAGATCAAAGACAATGACACGGATTTCGCCATTCTAGATTTAGGTTTTGATGTGAATATTATTGGAAAATAGACATGAGAGAATATGGGGAAGCCTAAATTGTGGTCACATGTTCAACTTAGAATGGACAATCAACATAAAGTAATACCATTTGGAATAATGGTGGGTGTCCATGTTGAAGTGGAAGGAATACAAAATTTTGAAAGCTTCAAATTTATAGATATAGTCTATGATACCAATCCATATCTTGTGCTTCTTGGTATAGATTGGGAAATTGAGAACCCAACTATCATCAATTTCATGACAAAAGTGTTTTCATTCGAAAATGGGGTGGTCTAGAAATTCAGGTTCTTTTTAACCATATAAATTGCATGTGAAATTTATATGTTAAAACTCATAAAAGGTTTATTAAATACAAATTTTAAATGCTTAAATCATACACATAAGAAAATAAACAATATGCAAACCATAAAATTGATAGACAACAGATGATAACAAAGCTCACCCCTCCTGGGATACGTCTCTGAGCCACTTCCAATGAGAAGTTTGATATTATTAAGTCTTCAAAAGCTTACATACATGAGTTATGGAAACACCTTTGTTTTATGTCAATAAAAAACCGAAACGGATAACACCACTATGATTCTCTTGAAATTTCAAGAAAAATGAGTATAAACTCAACCAGGTTTTCCTGAGGCCTCCTCTAGCATGCAAATTCATACAAAACCTTCCTGTGTTGTACAAAATTGTACATAATCCCACATCAAGAATCATGACGATTGATGGTTGTACCTTTCTAGGGAACTATGCCCTATACCCACCTCGGAAGTTGTGCAAAGAAATGGCACTGAACCTCTCTTCATGGTTTAAATAAGGTTTTGGGTGCTGAAAGGAGGGTCATGCACCCCTTTTTGGCCCCAAATCCTACTTGCAATTATTAACCTTTACCCATCATATCCATTCAAAAAATGGGCTTTATCCCATGGGCCTCTCCCCTTTTGGTGTGGACATTGTAATGTTACATTGTTTGTTGGTTTGTTATGATGTCGTTATGTTGGCACGTTGTACTGGCAATTTTTTCCTCTAGATGATTGAATCGTTGGCTTGTGACTTGGATCTTGTCTACATTAGTTTTCTTGTTGGTTGGCTCCAGCATGTAACATATGGCCTCAATGTTTTCCACGAGGTTGAGGGCTATGCCCTCGATCCTGCCTTTTTTTCAAACTAAACCAACATTCAAATTTAAATAAAATTTGAAACCATATCATATAAAGGAATACCAACGGAGAATATGGTTATGCGTACAGAGTGGAGGTTTAGGCAGTGAGGAGGTTAGGGTTTCTATCTTCTTCGACCCCTAACATTTTGGTAAATAGTGCGATAGAATACCAACAGGGATGC
Organism: Pseudotsuga menziesii; assembly: GCA_001517045.1. Taxonomy (NCBI): domain Eukaryota; kingdom Viridiplantae; phylum Streptophyta; class Pinopsida; order Pinales; family Pinaceae; genus Pseudotsuga; species Pseudotsuga menziesii. The sequence continues at coordinate 273,976 of LPNX010610544.1, forward strand.
CACATGGCAGTCCCTAATTTCCCCACTTAGATCCCTATCATCGATCCACTTCATTGTTGAGTCATGAATCCTTGTCCATGTGGAACCTTGTAGTGCTTCCATGCAGCTCCCGGTGGGCGTTCCACGTGCCCCCCCTTTCCCATTTTTACATCAATCTAACATTTTTTTTATTTTTCCAAATGTCATAACTTTCACATCTGGAGGTCATTTCACATGAAACAAACGCTGATGAAAATATCTTTATAAGCCTATATATATGTAAGCTTTTATTTAATTTTTTAATGTTTTATTTTAATTAAAATTTGAGATCCTACTAGATCAAACCTTCCCACTAGGAATATTTTTGGCCACCAAAAGCATGAAATCATTCAAAAAATAGGTGGGGGTACAACTCCCTTACTCTTTCAGTATCTATCCATCATTCTTTATTTGGATGCTTTCCTTTAATCCCCACAAGAAATTCCATGTTACCTCTTCATGAATATCTAACCTTCTTATCAATTATAACATCTTCTTAAATTTCATTGATATATTCAGGAGAAAACTCATCAACATAAAGTACTTGAACCTATACATATCATTCCACAATCACAGGAGGCTCATACAATTTAAATTTTTCCACATTAACAATGGAATACATTTGCATATAAGGAGGAAAATATAACCTAAAATAATTATTACCATCTTTATCGAAAACTGTAAAAGGCCCATACCTAATAGGTTTCAACTTTCTACCTTCTTGGAGTCAATATTTGCTAATATGACTCCCATACTTGATCACCAATTTGAGAATGGTGATCCACCCAATGCTTTTCATGTCTTTATTTATACTTGTCCTGACTTGATTCTAACTATTCCTACGCTTTATAATGAATCAACTGGATTTGTTGTATAAACTTCAAATCTTTATCCACATAAAATTATCCATATCCCACTAAATATTTCCCAAAAACAAATTCTAAGGGAGAATTTGGAAAATACCTAAAACATGTCTCAAATGGAGACTTCTACATTGAAGAGTGTATGGATATGTTGTAGGCATGCTAAACATAATTCATCTATTCATCCCAAAGCTTAGGATGCTTGGCACAATACCCTCGAAGAAGATGTACAACGGTCTAGTTGACCACTTAAGTTTGTTCGTCGGTTTGTGGATGAAATGTTGTGCTTTTATTCAACTTTGTTTCCATAAGTTCCCATAAACATGACCAAAATTTCCCAAGGAATTTTGAATCTCAATCATATATAATAGAAGTAGGTAGTCTAAAATAGACCCATATAATCTAGAAGAACAAATGAGGATTCATCTCAGTTGTGATTTGATTTTTACAAGGAATTAGAATGCAAATTTTAATGAATCTATCCACAACAACATATATTTAATCATGTCCCTTTCTATGTATTGGTAACCTTCCTACAAAATCCATTGAAACGCTTTCCCATGGATGTGAAGGAACCAAAAATGGAGTGTACAAGCCTAAATTTACGTTACTTGTCTTACTTGTTGCACACATAACACATCCTTTTACATACTTGGACACAATGTCATTCATTCGAGTCCAATAATTTTTTTTTTGTAATTGTGCTATAGTTTTTCCTACTCCAAAATGTCTTGAGATGAGAGAAGTATGAGCTTCTCTTATCACATGCACTCTTTCACTTTGTGGAATACATATTTTTTCAATATGATACAACAACTAGTCATGTATATGATAATCCAATTCTTCACTTTTAGAACCTTGCATTAGTGATTCATATACTTGTTTAAAGTATTCATCCTTAATATATTATTCAACATAACTTGAATGTACCAAAGGACTTTGTTGAATAACAATATACACACTTATTGGAGGTCTAGATAACATATTTGCAACTTTGTTTTGAATTCCTTTCTTATACTTAATAACCAAATGAAATTGTTGTAGAAACCCCATCCACCTAAAATGCCTTATGTTATCAATGGAGTCTGCACCTAGACTACTAGGGTTCAAAGTCCAGATAATCTTAAGGTTTTCTAATAAATGACTAGGTTTTATGGCTTACAAATATCTTCTATATGTGAGATGGAGATCAAGCATAAGGTAACTAAAATAATAATAAAATGTATATAACTGAACCATGAACAGCTATAAAAGGTTGTGATTATGAACTACATAAAGAGAGAGAGTTCACATCAAAAGTACATAATAAACATTTCAACTCATTCATAAGAATTCAAAGATATATGACATTTATCAGATAACAGAGTTATGAATCAAGTGTTCAAACTAAACATAAATATTTACCATGACAAAAGAACAAACATAGGCTCATCTCGAATATAATATCATTCCATAACAATATTTATATAAGCTAAAATATGACATACATGCCTGATAGATGATAGCAAACTGATCTCCAAAACCATCCCTAATACCTTCTATTATTCATTGTCATATATATATATATATATATATATTTTTCTAAAATATTTAAAATTATAGTAGTTTGAGATACAAAATTTTATGGATCTAATTGACCAAAAATAGAAAATACAATTCGTATTCTATCTAGACCTTATGACACATAATATAAAGTTTGACACTTAATACTAACAACCGCAAAATGATAATGACAAAACATATTTTCCATCGAATATTCTAGGGATATGACCTGGATCCTAAGAATGAACAGACTTTGAGTTGGATTTGACCACGAACAATCACAACTTCTTGGATACTTCAGCTAATATTGTCAACCATCGAGTGCTTGTGATCTTTTTTGTAACCGAGAGAGTTCTGCTTCCATGGATTGAATCTTGATTTGAGCTCTTTGTTTTGACCCATGATCTCTTCATTATGTTGTTGAGTGGCTCTCTTTCTTCTTAGGACTTCTTTATACACTGTTATTAGTTATTGATAATTAGCATTAATCTCTTCCAGATATTCCCTTATCCTTTTGTTTGTTATCATTAATTTCTCATTGGAATCATTTAAATATCTATTTTTCTCCTTAAATTATTGTAAATAGTTTTTCAATAACTCGACCTCTGAAAATGATTCCATAACCCCTGACGTGCAAGGTCTTCTTTAATCTATGAGGGTTTTGAACAAGTACCAATTTCAAATTCAAAAACTTTTTGTTTACCTTTATCTTTGCAAGCTTCTTCGAGCAAATTGGGTTTAGATAAAGTAGTATAGATATACACACTTATTGGAGGTCTAGATAAAGGTCTACTTGAATTTCTTCCAGGGTTTGATCTCATGTGTGATATTATTCATCTGCAACTTGTAGATATTCATCGTTGGAGGGGTCCTCTATGATAGTTACAACATTCTTTTCAAATTATTGATTAAGGATAGCCTTCATATTCATTCTTAGTTTGTTCTTTGATCTGGTTTTGGGTATCCAATTGTTTACCAAATTATTTGCAAAAGGGGTTTCATCATTTTTGAATTAGATGAAAATTCTTGGACCGTGACATTTTCAACAGCATCCCTATGGGTATCGCGAGTAGTAATATCTTCCTTCTAAAACTCAATGACCAATTTCCTCTATACCTCTATTTTAGAAACTTCTGACACATACATATTTACAACGTCAAATTCCTTTCTTGATTGCTAATTTTCATATTCAACCGCCTTTCTCTTCTGTCGTTTTGAATATCTATGTTTCTTCTCAATTTATTTATCATCATCATGCATCTGGGCTTTAGCCTCAAAACCAGACCAAAATAGAAAATGATGCCAAGATTTATCCATATTCTTTAAATCAGTGGTTATTAAAAGTTTAATTAGGCCATGATGAAACACATAGTGACCGGTATGGTTAGGGTGATTCCTTACCCATGTGACCATCTTTTCTATGCTTTTAAGCAAGTAATCAAGCATATTCAGCCTAGATTCACCATTCAAATGCAGTAAAAACCTTGAATGACACTTGAACATTGTTGCAAATTAGACTTCACAGGTTATATAGCGTTGGATAATGTTGAACACATCCCTCCATCCAGGTTTAACATTACTCAAATGAATACCTTTACCCCAATAAAGCTTCTCGAAACTAAGAAATAAGAACATACTTAGGTCAACCTCAAACAAATGTTTCTTAAACCATCTTTTGCCTTCAAGGGTTATTCTCATTACTTCTGCAATTGTGGATTCATTTACCCTAAAATTTAAGGTTTGAAAACTAAGAGAAGAATCCTTGTAATTCTTCATGAAGGTGTTTTTTACCTACAAATTATGACCTCTTAGGTGTTCATAGAGAGAAAACCCTCTTGCATTTCGCATCATTTCTGTGCACTTAGGGAATTCTTAGACCCATTTAACATTCTCTGGTTCTAACGTGCAAATTTTCCCACTGAGTTTCTTCATCACAACCATCATGATCCTGCTCAAACCAAGTTAGGAAAATTATGCATGAGATTTCATAAACAAATTGGAGTACGAATCCTTGGTTCATGCATTTTACAAAACAACCTATACTATAGGATTCTGTCAGTTCCATAATGAAAAAAGACTCCTCGATCAAACATGTGCCCATAGTATTACAAATTCCATAAATCAATTCCAAGTGTAAAACAATCCGACAGCGTCATCCTGTAACCTCATTATGAAACATGCTACCGGAATGTACTATGACCATTTATAAAATATAACCATTAAACTAAAAATCATTCATCAAAGTTGAAAACTTGGAGCATTCATAGGTTAATATTAGATCATTTATCAAGCTCTGAATCATTCATCAAATATTAGAATTTGGAAGATTTAATGAAAATGAGCCATATTTGTTCTAGTTATCATAACAAATAAATAAGTAAATGGTAAACCAAGACCTAAGGAACCTAATAACTAATATAAGGAACTTAATGAACTTCAAGAAGAAAATAATTTCTAGGAAAATATCTAGGGTAGAACTAGGATACAAATATAGTGATAACATATGGCTCCTATTGGGGATAAAGCTCTCCTTGTGAGGCTTTAAGAACATATTGATCATGTGCCTTCAGAAAACCTGCTAGAATCATACTCCTTTAAACTGAAACTAAACTCCTTTATTGGGTTGGAGTCTTATATAAAAAAATTGTAATGATATATACAATGATTCTAAATTCCCCATTATTTCAATATGTTTGAAAGTGTTTCAAAAAACTCCCATTAATTGGGCTTGCAACTTCATCACCATCCAAATCTTGTAATACAAAAGTGTTATTTCCCAAAATCTTTATTATTGTAAAAGGTCCCATCCATAAATTATCAAATTTCCCATACCCCTTTTTCATCATTTCGTGCATCCCATCTGAGAACTGCATCACCAATTAACAAAGTATCTTTTTAACTTTTTTATCAAAACTTTCCTTTACTTTCTTTTTGTAAGCTTCAACTTTTTCCATTATTGCTTATCTTTCCTAATGTAACTTAACTTTCTGAAACATTCTTCTCTTCATTTCATCTAGTTCTTCCTCTGCATCCTGCAAAAACTTGATTACTAGAGATATTAATTGGATAGGAAATATTGCATCAATGCCATAGATAAGTTGAAAAGGTGATGTTCCGATGGACCTTTTTATAGTTACCCTGTCTGCCCAAAGAACATATTTTAAATTAATGTCCCAAATTCTTTTATTCTGAATTAACATCTTTTTATGTTGTTCATAATACTCTTATTAGTAGACTCTGCTAACCCATTTTCCGAAGGGTAATAAGGTGTGGAATGATTTGATATGATGTTTTTTCTTTACAGAAATTTATCATATTTTTGGAATAGAAAGTTGGAGCATTATCTGTTACTAATTTCCTTGGGCATCCAAATTTGCTCAACATATTATCTTGAAGGAAGTTAATGATAACTTTATCTATTGATCTTCTTGTGGGAATTGCTTCCACCCACTTGGTAAAACAATCAGTGGACATTAAAATCCACTTATGTTGGGAACTGGAAGAAGGATGAATTTCACCTATAAATTCTAAATTCCATTATTGAAATGGAGCATTTACTACAGTTGGTTTTAAGCATAAAGACTGCAACTTGTGTTTACCTGCAAATTTCTGACATTCAATGCAATATTTGACTTAAACATCCACATCTGTAAAAAGTATTGGCCAATAGTAACCAACCCTTAAAATTTTAAAATTTGTTTCTTTACAATACTTATGTCCCCCGCATGCACCCCCATGTAATTCTGCAGCAACAACATCAACCTCTGGTATGTCGAAACATTTAACCAATATACCTATAGGATATTTCCAATATAAAATTTGATCAACTAAAACATATTTTAAAGCCTTAAGTTTTAATGATCTATATTCACTCTTATTCAAATCAGGAGGACATTATAATTGCAGCAGAAAGTAAACAATTTTCCGACACCATGGAGAATCAAAGTACATGTTATAAATATGTTCCTTGTCATGTTTTGTTGATGAATCATGTACTGATTGTTCAGGTACCAGATGAATATCTAAAACCTGACAATTTGATTCTACTAGAAGTTTTGCTAGACCTTGTCCTTTTATCAATTTGGTATGTTTAATGTCAACACCATATTCCATAATTTGGCTATCCAATGTCCTCTTTTTCCTTCACTGTCAGGTTGCACCAGAATTTTTTTTATTTTTTTGTTAGGAACATATGCTATAATTCTGGAATGCAAAACATAAATCCTGAAGAATTTTAGAGCTTTGACCAACGTGTAGGAATGATTTTCCATTGTACTATACTCCAGCTTTGAATATATCAATGTTTTGCTAAAGAATGATATTGGTTGTTCTAAACCATATGATTTTTTTTGTAATAGAACAAAAACTATAGTATCTTTAGATGCAAATAAGAAAATTGAAAAATCTTTAGAAAAATCAAGACTTATTAAAGCTAGTGCTTCTATAAGTTCCTACTTTATTTTTTCAAATGAGGACCTAGCCTCAGCTGGACACTTAACTTCTTTGTCATTTTTAAGCATCTAAGTGATAGGTTTAATTATGTCTGCAAAATTAGGGATAAACCATCTTAAAATTTTTATCTTTTCGAGGAAGGGTTGAATTCCTTTTTGTTTCTAGGTATTCTTATTTTCAGGATAGATTTAACCCATTTTGGATTGATTTGAATCCCTTCAGCAGAGACTATATGACCTAAGAGCTTACCTTCTTCCATAACAAAATGATATTTTTTTGGATTTAAAGATAATCCGTACTTCCTGTATTTAAGAAATGTTTGTTTTAAATGCTTCAGATTTTCATCATCATATTTAGAGAATACTATAATGTCATCTAAATATATGACTACAAACTTTTATTTCTCACCAACAAAAGTTATATCCATAGCTCTCTTGAATGTAGCTCTTGCATTCATGAGCCCAAAAGGTATTTCACCATACATAAATGTAACCCAAGGAGTTGTAAAGGCTTCTTTTTCCATATCATCTGGTTGTAATGCAATCTGATTATAACTAGAGAATCCATAATCATTGATATCCTCTGGGAACGCACCACTCTTTGTAAAATATGATCAATTTTGGGTGAAGGAAAATTGTCTTTAAGGGAGCATCTATTCAAATTACGAAAATCCACACAAATCCTTATTTCCCCATTATTTTTACATACTGGCACCATATTTTCTACCCAAGAAGAATTTCTAAGAGGTATTATGATCTTTGTATCTAACAAATTTTTACCTGTTTTTCAATAACTGGAAGTAATTCTGGATTAAGTCTCCAAATATTTTTTCTGGAAGGCTTAGTATTTGGATTTAGAGGAATCTTATGCTGGATTATGATGGTGTTATATGTTTTCAGATCTTCATATGACCAAGCAAAAATATCAACAAATCCTTTTAGCAATTTAATGTACTTGTTCCTTTCCTTTTTTGCAAGTGCCTTATATATCTTAATCATTTTAGGCTCATCTTTAGAACCAATATTGTAACTTAAGACATTTTCTTTAGTAGATTGTAATGTAGGATTTAACAAAGTATCATATTTTGAGAACAACTTTCAAGAGGTACAAGTCTTTTAGGAATAAAATTCCTTTTTAGTTCAACTATCTCATGATTTCCAATTGAATTGCTTGTGCATGAAGCATTTTCATTCCGATCAATATCTTGACCTTGATCAATCAATGAATTAGAAAATTCATCTCTTAATTCTAAAAAATCATTAATATCCTGATAATCATGAAAAAATTTCCAATGTTTAATATTATTTGGAACCGAAAGTTTGTATCTTATTTCTTAGATACTTAGGATGAGTTAATTTGGGGACTTTAAAATAAGTTGCTTCCAAAGCCAATGAGTCTGTTGTTTGATTGTGATCTATTGAGATATGAGATGTTGAAAGCTAAGAAAAAATTATCAATCGAATCCCATACCTCATTCTGGTATACTTTCAACAAAGGATGTTTAACCTAATACACATCTTTCACTTGTTGTACTATTAATTCAGAGTCACCAAACACATTAAGTTGTTGAATGCTTAAATATTTTGCAACCCTTAACCCTAGAATCAATGCCTCAAATTCAACAATATTATTTGTGGTTTGGAATTCCATCTTATACATTAAGGAAATAATATCACCTCCAGGGAAAATAAGTATAATACCTGCTCCTGCTCTTGCTCCTTCTTTACATGATGAACCATCGAAGTACATATTCCATAAATAGTCTTGATCTCTCATTTTAGGCTGGACTGTATGCTTTTTCTCAACCTCTAGAATACCTATGCTATCATCACTTAGATGTAGCATGCAAGAACCAAAATATTCTTGAACTGAATAAATTGGATGGTTTTTGTGATTTTTATTATCACTTACCATGTATGCAAGTTGTACTTCTCTATAAAGTCTTCTATACTCACCTCCAAATACTGGTATTGTAGCATAAGAGAGATCCATCTGAAGGGTTTTCCCTACCCTTTTTCCCAAGATATTTACAATAGAATACCAAATTTAGGATAAATATCATCTATGACCACATCCATGAGTACACTTTTCATTGGTAGTTGTTTAAAACCGACCACCATATCCTTAATGACCCCAAGCCATTTACTGCTCTAGAGTCAAAAGCATAGAGATCGTGATAGGGTTTAGTAATAGTAATCCCTAAGTCTTCCATGACTGTCTTGGGCATGATATTGTGTGAGGAACTAGAGTCTAGATGACATTTGTGCAACATTTGATCATGAACTGTAAGCATGATATAAAATGGAGGAGGATAATTAGATTTATCATATGATTGATCAAATGTTTTAGAACAAAAAATAATGGTTGAATTCTCATCTTGCAAATTAAACACATCTGAAGGAATAGGATTTGTTGGAGAATTCGAGATTTTAAGAGTAGGATCCCTATATGACTTATTCCTAACCATCTCAGTCAATGGAATAGGAATCTTGATTTTTCTAATTTCATGTTCCAAATTAAAACTAGTATCAATTTTGCATACTTCTTCTGTTTCTGTAAATCTATTCCTACTTCCTTGTTGATCTTACTTCTTCTCAAGAGACAAATCTTCTTTTGTAGGAACATTATTTACATTCTCACTTCCTTGTGCTTCTTGCTTCATCCCATATCTAATACCGTATGACTTATGTTGCATCTCTTGACAGTTTTTGGCATATATCATTCTTGTTCAAAATAATATGTTCCATGGAAATCAAAATTTTTTGCATAGTAGTACTCATACTTATTTAAAAATGATAAGAAGAGACATCATCCAGTTGATGACATTTATCAAAGAACAGAGTTACGAATCAAGTGTTCAAACTGAACATAAATATTTATCATGACAAAAGAACAAGCATAGGCTCATCTCAAATATACTATCATTCCATAACAATATTTATATAAGATAAAATATGGCATACATGCCTGATAGATGATAGCATTCTGATCTCCAAAACCATCCCTAATACCTTGTATTCTTCATTGTTATATATTCATAAAATATTTAAAACTGTAGCAGTTTGAGATCCAAAATTTTATGGATCGAATTGACCAAAAATAAAAAGACAATTCATATTCTATCTAGACCTTATGACTCATAACATAAATTTTGACACTTAATACTAACAATTGGAAAATGATAATGACAAAAGATATCTACCATCAAAGATTTTGGTGATATGACCTAGATCCGAAGAATGAAAAGACTTTGATTTGAATTTGACCACGAATAGTCACAACTTCCTGGATACTTCAGCTGATATTGTCAATCCATTGAGTTCTTATGATCTTTTTTGTAACCGAGAGTGCTTTGCTTCCATGGATTGAATTTATATTTGAAGCACTTTGTTTTGAAGCATGAGATCTTCATTTTTTCTAGTGTCTCTATTTCTTCTTAGGAATTATTTATACATTTTTATGATTTCTTGATAATTAACATCAATCTCTTCTATATATTCCCTTAGCCTTCTGTTTTCTATCATTGATTTCTCATTGGAATCATTTAAATATCTATTTTTCTCCTTGAATTATTGTAAATATTTTTTCAATACCTTGATCTCTGACAATGATTCCATAACCTCTTGATGTGCAGGGTCTCCTTCAATATCCGAGGGTTTTGAACAAGTACCAATTTCAAATTCAACAACTTTATGTTTACCTTTATCTTTGCAACCTTCTTCGAGAAAATTTGGTGTATGCCTCAATTCTTCTTGAATTTCTTCTAGGGTTTGATATGTTGTGTGATATTGTTCATCTACAACATGTAGATATTCATCGCTAGAGGATTCCTCTATGATAGTTACAACATTATTTTGAAATATTATATTAAGGATGGCCTTCATATTCATTCTTAGTTTGTTCTTTGAGCTAGTTTTGGGCCTCCAATTGTTTCCCAAATTATCTACAATAGGGGTTTCATCATTTTTTGAATTAGATGAAAATTCTTGGAAGATGACATTTTCCCCAACATCCCTAGGGGTATCAGAAGAAATTACATATTCCTTCTGAAACTAAATGACCAATTTCCTATGTAGCTTTGTTCTAGAAACTTCTGACACAGACATATTTACAACGTTCATAAATTCCTTTCTTGATTTCTCATTTCTATGTTCAACCACCTTTCTCTTCTGTATTTTTGAATCTTTGTTTTTGTTCTCTATTCCTTTATCATAATTATGCATCGGGGCTTCAGTCTCAAAACCAGACCAAAATAGAAAATGCTGCCAAGATCTTTCCATCTTCTTTAACCCAGTGGTTATTAAAAGTTTAATTAGGCCATAATGAAACATAGAGTGACTGGTATGGTCAGGTTGATTACTTACCCATGTGACCATCTTTTCTATGCTTTTAAATAGTTAATAAGGTAGATTCGGCCTGGATTCACCATTCAAATAGTGTAAAAACCTCAAATGATAGATGAACATTGTTGCAAATAGACCTTCACAGGTTATATAGCGCTGGATAATTTTGAGCACATCCCTTTATTCAGGTTTAGCATTATTCAAATTAATACCTTTACCCCAATCTAGCTTCTCAAAACTAGGCAATAAGAACATACTTAGGTCAAACTCAAATAAATGTTTCTTAAACCATCTTTCTCCTTCGAGGGTTATGCTCGTTGCTTCTGCAATTGTGGCTTCAGTTACCCTAAAATTTAAGGTTTCAAAATTAACCAAAGAATCCTTATAATTATTCATGAAGGATTTTGTTACCTCCTAATTATGACCTCTTAGCTTTTCACATAGAGAAAACCATCCTACATTTTGCATCATTTCTGTGCACTTAGGGAATTCTTCATCCCATTTAACATTCTCTTATTCTAAAGTGCAAATTTCTACACTGAATTTCTTCATTATAACCATCATGATCCTGCTAGGTCATGTATTTGAGACTGATAAGTGTATTTCCTATCCAAACCAAGTTAGGAAAATAATAAGATATGCACAAGATTTCACAAACAAACTAGAGTACGGATCCTTGGTTCATGCATTTTATAATATCAAGAACAACCTGTAGTGTAGGTTTCTTACAGTTCCATAATGAATAGATATGCCTCGATTAAACACGTGCCCATATTATGACAAATGTCATAAATCAATTCCAAGTGTAAAACAATTTGACGGCTCCAGCCTGTAACCTCGTTATGAAACGTGTTGTCGGAATGTACTATGACCATTTATAAAATATAACCATTAAACTACAAATCATTCATCAAAGTTGAAAACTTGGACCATTCATAGGTTAAGATTAGATCATTTATCAAGCTATCAATCATTCATCAAAGATTAGAATTTGGAAGATTTAATAAAAATGAGGCATATTTGTTCTAGTTATCATAACAAATAAATAAGTAAATGGAAAACCAAGACCTAAGGAACCTAATAACTAATCCGAGGAACTTAATGAACTTCAATAAGAAAATAATTTGTAGGAAAAGATCTAGGATAAAACTAGGATACAAATCTAGTGAATCGTGATAACATCTTGATTGTTGTAGCTTAGTTTGTTATTGAATATATTGTGGTGGTTGATGATTAGTATGTATGATTGTTTCTTTACCCATTATGTAATGTTTCAATTTCTTTACACTTTGTACTAATGCATACAATTCTTTATCATAGGTAGCATAGTTGATTATTTATTTAGAGAAGGTTTCAAAGTGATAGCATATTGGTTTTTTATGTTGCATTAAGAATGCTCCCATGGCATAACAACTAGAATCAGTTTCTATCTCAAATGGTTGTTCTAGATCCGGCAGTACAAGTACTGGAGCAGTGTTGATCTTTTATTTTAGAGTGTTGAAGGATTTTTGTTCCTTTCCTTTCCACTAAAAGAATTTTTTCACGATTTTCAAAGCATGTAATGGAGAAAATATGAAGGATAAGTTTGCAATGAAATTCCTCCAGTATTGGGTTGCTCCCAAAAATATTCTTACAATAGTTACATTATTTGGATTAATCCAATTTACAATGACCTCCACTTTAGAGGGATAAATTTTTCAGTTCACCACCCCCTACAATGTAACCTAAATAAACTAAAGATGTCTTTCCAAACTCACATTTGGACATCTTTAAGTACAATTTCTCCCTTACAAATACATCCAATACCTTTTTTACATGCTTGACATTCTCCTCCCAAGTATGACTAAAAATCAAAATATCATCTAAGTATACTATGACTAAGTCATCAATGATGGGCCTAAACACATCATTCATCGCCCTCATAAATGTTTTGGGTGCACTACAAATCCCAAAGGGAATTACTATCCATTCATACAATCCCTATTTAGTTTTGAAAGAAGTATTCCAAATATCATTGTCATGAATACAAATTTGATGATAACCACTTCACAAGTCTAACTTAGTGAAAATTATTGCATTCTTAAGTTGATCCAATAGATCATCAATTCAAGGAAGAGGATAGTTATTCTTGATTGTGATTATGTTCAGTTCCCTGTAATCAACACACATATGCCATGTGAAATCATTCTTTGGAACCAAAACAATTGGTGAACTACATAGAGAGGAACTTGGTTGAATGTCCCCTCTCTCAAACAATTCATGAACCTACATATTTATCTTTTCATTCTCAATTATGGAAGACCTGGACATACCAATATTAGGAATAGGTGCATCCCACTGTAAATGAATTTCATGTTGAATTTCCCTTTTAGGAGGTAACCCTTTAGGTTCTTGAAACAAAATATCATAATCAGATACTACTTTAATGAAGTCCTTCTTATGTTTTGGATCACATCCCTTAAAAGATTCAATTTGTTCCACATCCTTTTCTTTAACTACCATAAGGAAAAATTTATTGCTAGCATTTACTAGCCTCTTCATTTTATTTGCAAAGAAGAAAAAAAGATTAGTTTTCATGTGATGTGCATGAACAATATATTGAATACCATCTTTGGTGAGTCGATACCTGTTATCTTCCCTATAAAATATAGCCTTCCTATCATAAAGATACAGACTACCACAACTACATTTGAACAAAAATTCCGACGATATCAACCGACGACACTTTGAAATTTGGCCTTTCTATTGGATTTTACTTATGATAAAATACATTTTTTCAATATTTGTGGCCCAATACCCGTCATATTTTTGATGAAATAGATAATTTCGTCGGATTTTCGACGCAAAATGGAAATTATATATAAAGCTCCTGGCTTCTCCCTGATCGAATGAATTGATTAAATCTGGTCTCGATATTCTCATTGAAAATATACTGTGCCTTCTTCTTACCAATTATTCGAGTCCTTTTTATGGTTGGTTATCACACAAAATGGTCTTGGGGGCCATTTTTCGTATGAAATTGATTGAGCATGATCGATTAGAGCTTGAGTGAGCACTCCTAAAGCCTCAATGTCTATCGAAAGAAGCATATCTAGTAGACCTATATCCAAATTGAATCTTGGTTTACCATGTACATAGAAGAAGAATCCATTCCATTGGTGTCTAACTGCATTGACCCGTCAATTAGAACTAGAGGTCTTGACATGGCTGAATTCACTTCTACCATATCTTTGAGCTTGTAACTATTTCGAACCCTCAAAATATTTTCCTGTGAAACTAAGGGCTTGATTTTCGTAGAGAGAAGCCTCATACAAGGAATTGTCACCTCCATTAAAACTATCCAGTTGGAAGGAAGTAAAAATGACGGGATCATCTTTCACTTCATGTAGCTTATCAGCTTGGACAAGTGCAAAGGAATATTGGTTTTCTTGGTTTGCACAACATATTCACTAGCAGAGACAGATGTGGGTTATGCTATTGATTCTATCATGAAAATATGGAAAAAGCAGCTCGAATCAACCCTAAACCACCCCTTTTAAATCTGCACTCGCCCAAAATTGATCACCAGTTTATAAAGTTAGTGGATCATGGCCATTTTGGCTGTTATAGTTTACCCAGTTACAGACAGAGCAGGGAGAGGAAGTCGACGTGATAATAGAACCATCCATACTTTACAATGAGGTATCAATGAGCTATAGACCTAGGTTTGTTTAGGTTGAAGTTTGGTGAAATGGAGGACTCGAATCACAATGATAAGCCATCGAGCAATGGGGCTACTGAGGATAATCTTCCTAGAAAATACAACTAGTATTCTAAAGATATTGGTAGCCCAAATATCGAAGAAAGGAAATAATGTTTTTCCCATTTTTGAAATTTTAGCTTCTGACTGATTTGGGTTTGATCAAGCCCTTTGTCTTTATAGCTTTATTTTCTGAAACTATAGAAGATCAGTAGTGTTTGAAGAGTTTGGGATTTGTCCAATATATATTTAGCTTTCCATTTCTGGGTAGTGCATACCTTCTGACCATCTTTTCTTTCAAATTTATGCACATCATTAACCTTGTTTTGTAGGTTTTAAATTTGTTGGTCTCATTAATTTTCCTGTTTATGGTCTTTGAAGATTTTCATTTTTGTGAGTGAAAATGGTCAACCACATTACATTCTTAACCCATTGCTTCAGGATTTCTCTTATGAGATTTTAACTTTGGGATTGACTGGTATGAAATGCAAGCATTTCTATTATGTAGCTCTCAAGCATTTTATGAAGATAGAAACATAAAGTCTATCGATTTTCTATGAGCTAGATTGCTTGCTGAACGAGCAACATCAAAAGCTGCAAAGGATATCTCTGAGAAAAATGCCAAAAGGGTAAGCAAGCTTACACATTTCCTTTTCCTATCCATGATCACTGCAAAGAATGCTTTCCTTCTGCTACAGGTGCAAAATTGCAAGCATTCAACCTGGTCTTACCCTGCAGAATGTATTCATAGGACCACAATCTAGACAAAACCATGTTTCATGCTTTATGTCATTTTTCAAAGAGAATTAGTAATAGATAAAAATAGGTACTTCACTATTTGGATAAATCCCATTTTGACATTCCAGTTACAAAGTTTGTGCAGATTTTGGCCTCAAGGCATAATGATAGTGTCTATGAGAGTATACATATTTTCCCCTTAGAATTCGACCCTTGTGTAGTAGTCTTCAACTGGATTTCAATGAAGACCCATGTTGTCAATTCAAGCCTGGTTGCAGTGGGAAATACTCGGTTGATCCAAAGTACTTCCGAAGAGGCAAACTTGTCAATAACCTAGAGCTTGATGCCAAACTAGGTAGTTAGTAATGTGGGTAGGGCAGAGATTTTAGTACCACTAAATATGGATTCAACATAATGCATGGAAAAATGAGTTTCTATACCTAACTTGTATCATATTTATTAAACTATTAAGTCTTAGATTAATGACATGCCTCACATAAAATGCAAACTATTTCTACTTTTAGCATGTGTAGCATATGGGTGTCTATATTTACTCAGCAGTGAACCGAACTTGGATAAAACGTTTGCCTGAGAATAAAGATGTGTTGTCGCACTTTTCTAGTTGTAATTGTGTAAAATGAGTTTGCATAATGTACTTGATGAAAATTTTAGTCCTATAGAAAGGACCAGCTTCACATTATGTGAAATTGCATCCTCATTAAGTAGCTTTAGCATATTGATCATCTTTTCACAGATAAGACTAGCATAGAATGGAGATAGTAGATTATTATTTAGAATATTTTGGAATTCACTTTATGCATCAAGCGTGATTTTGCATCAGCTTATATAACCTGCATATGTGTGATCTTGTAGTTTATGGAAGAACAATCAAAATGAACAGGACAACTATTATCAAGATCCTGTTGTTGATGGAAAGCTTATTATAATTTCAAGGTATGTTTAGCTTTATGACCTCATCTTGTTATTTTTAATAGATAACACATACTATTGCCTATTTATTTTCTCTGATTTAGGGCCCTTTTGTAATGGCTGGCTTTTGCAGGTATCTATATTGGCTTTCTCAAGTATCTTTAATTATTGGTTTCTATCAACATAAGCTAAAGTAAATTTTAAGAATACATTTAGAATGTTAACATAAGCCAAAGGAAATTTTAAGAATACATTTAAAATACGTTCTCCAATGGAAAAGTAGTTCGAATCAGTGATCTCATATCTTGAGATTATCCTTGCCTAGTTCACTCTTGTAGGAGTGGATATCCAGGATGACTACCATTTGAAAAATAATACAACTTTCAGCCACAAAAAAATAGGTTTTGACCTACTTTTCCATGCAAACTAAGTTCAATGTTGTCTGGTTTAATATTGGCTTAGTATATTTTGCTTGCTTGCTTTAATTATACTTATACTTTCTCCTATCTCCCATTTCTGTGTGCCCATCTCTAATTTTTAACCTAACTAGGAGTTCAGTTATTTAATTATACACTCTAATGTTTGTCAATATTTCATGTAGCTATAACTTCCATATATTTGATAGGTTTCAACTTACAAATGTGGATTGTTGAAGTTGATGTCAATGTTGTCAGCATTGGTCTCTTTGGCTATGGTCCCATAACTTATAGATATAAGATGCATTGCTATTGTCTTATACTAATTTATATCCCTTGAAGCATTAAGATTAGACTACCAGATTATTTCTAGAGTGCACAATTGTTTGAAGCAAAAGCCATAACCCAAATTTCTAGGTATCTTAGTAAACTTTTGTTGTGATTAAGTTAGGGACTTTACATCGCTCCACACATCAATTTCAGGTCCAACTGTCTAGGTCTGTGATAATAATGCAATAACAGTAAATGACTAAGAGGATGAAATGCAATATATGTTTTCTTGGAGGAAGAGGAAGGAAATGGTAAGTCTACAAATCATCTGCAAGAGCTCATTTTTGTGGGTCTTGGCCCATTTCACAATTCCCTCACTTTCAAATATGCTTCCATATCATAAATAAAAAATTCATCAAGTAATCATCCTGTAATCCATAGATTATTGTAAACGAATTTAGAACCTCCAATTCACTTAAATGCATGATTTAAAGATAGTGGAATCCAAGGTGTATATTGAACCTTGAAGGAGCTCAAGGAGACTCTGACTAAGCAATGACACAAGTTCACATAGTTTTTTGGGTCTCCCTCAAGTAATTCCACTACAAATTGACAACGGTCCATGTTATGTCCCAAAATAAATTTATTTTGACAGTATGAAGAATTTGATTTATGTAATGAAAGATATGAGGATGCCTAACAAATTGAAGGTCTCTGTTTTTGATGTGGTTGAAATTTTTTGAAGTTATAGCTTTTGGTGGCTTAGGCGAGGCATTTAATAGCTCATTAGACACCAAAAAGCTATGTTTCTGCAACTAAACGGTCAAACGTGGGATACAGGTAAACCACCAAAAGCAGCCCAAGCAATTAGAATTAAATTAACACTTTATGTGGCTTAGGAGATACTTCAAATGACTCATTAGCCACCAAAAAGTGTTGCTTTTGGTAGCTTAGGGAGAATACCAAGAAGGATTTTAGCTGCCAAAAGCAAGTAGCAAGCAACATTGGTAAAGGTACTTTCGGTGGCTTAGGCGAGACTCGAAACAACTCATTAGCCACCGAAAGGTGATGCTTTTGGTAGCTTATCGAACAATTCAACACGGATTTTAACCGCAGAAAGCAGGAAGATAAGCATTAGCGAAAAAATAGTTTCGGTGTCTTAGGCAAGACTCTAGATAGCTCATTAGCCACCGAAAGGATAGGTTTTCTATAGTTAAATAGGTTTTTCAGCAAGGCCACTATCCACTGAAAGCAGGATTTCACCGCAAAGCTGGGATAACAAGTTTCGATGGCTTAGGAGAAAGGGATATCATTTCATTAGCCACCGAAAGCTATCTTTTCAGTGGTTTGCGGACAAATTCAGGAAGATTATTAACCACCAAAAAGACAAAAGAGGAAAATAGTTAGAAAATAGTCAAATCACACCCCGTCAGCAAGATGAACAATCAGTGTAGGGCATGAAAAACCACCGAAATGACTTGATCCTGCATAAACATGTGTTGAAATAAGTTAAACAGGTTGTTATAAAATTGGAAAAGGATTGATAGGATTGGAAACCCTCAGTTTTCTTCCACCTGTCGAAAAGGACAGCATAAAGCTCACCGAGTACCTAGGCTGATGTGTAGTATGATTGCTTGGCAAAAAAATCAAGAAAATCAATCACTACCATCACCTTATGACCTCAGCATCCATCATGACAGCAAAAACCCTCATAATCAGTGCCAAAAGGTCCAGCACATTTCACTTTCAAGCTTATCATTCCTCTCCACCAGGAAAACCATCTCTGAGGAAGCAACCTGCTAATACACTGTATATAGAACTTAGAATTATTTTGCAGGTACCCAGGAGAGGCACTCATCAAGATGAAGAAAGGAGGAACTTCTCTCAAGCAAGAGCTGGGAGATATCATCTTTTTGGAAGCACATCTAGAGGTCTGTAAACTCTTCCAATAGGTTGGCTACTACAGGTTTTGTGAGAATATACAAGGTTCCCATCAGTAGGTAGCTGAGGTATTTTCCCTCTCATTTTATGGTTCAAAGGTAGTTATAGGCAAGGAGGAATTTCACATAGATGAAATCCTAATCACTAAAGTAACTGAACTCCCTTGCACAGGAGAAAAATGGTTCAAGACCACCATACCAAATGATGTAGAGTTCAGGTCTTACCTAAATGTTGAACATGGAGGAATGGT
Source organism: Pseudotsuga menziesii (assembly GCA_001517045.1). Taxonomy (NCBI): domain Eukaryota; kingdom Viridiplantae; phylum Streptophyta; class Pinopsida; order Pinales; family Pinaceae; genus Pseudotsuga; species Pseudotsuga menziesii. The sequence continues at coordinate 293,478 of LPNX010610544.1, forward strand.
GTGGAAGAAGAGTTTGCCATCATCCTGATTGGAAGAGAGGCGACAACAACTGCTGAAGGATATTGTGGTTTACCTAACATGTGAAGGAAGATATAACATAGCCATGATCTACCATTTCAAGTTAATGAACCACTTCACAGGTAAAAGCCCACTAAATTTTCCCTTTTACTTACACAGAAGTCTGGGAAAGATGGCACACCAAGTGAAAGCCCAACCAACCAATATTGTTGGCAGACTATCCCACCATGGCCTTATCCAATTGTTGAGTGAGGAGTTTCTGAAAATAAGGAATATTGCATGGCCTTATTTTCTGTTCTGGAATGGATTTGAGACAAGCCTTCAACCAAAAGAGAAAGGGAAGTCTCCTGCCAAGAAGTCCAGCACACCTAGGAGTGGGAGAAGAAAGAGGAGGGCTATATCCCCAGCAGCAGCTGCAGAATAGTCTCCCTCTTCTTCCAAGGCCAAGAAGGTAAAAAGGAACTTGGACTTCAATGAGAAAGGCTAGGAGGTTGAAGCACAGAATGAGAATATTTTAAATCTACCCTACTCAGATTCTGAAGAGGAGCAAGAGGAAGGTGTAGACCTAGCTCTACAAATTGTACCAGTGGCTGAAGAACTACCATCCCCCACACCAAAGGAGCAAGAGGAACCAACAAAGAAGGCTTCCTCCATCAAGCCCAAAAATCAAAAGATAAATCAATTACTGAGGCAAATTTATGAGATGGAGATTTTGGAAAGGGAAATAAAGAAAAATAATGTTGCATCAACCAGAAGGAACAAGCTACTACATAATTCTTACCTAGAGCAAAGAGAAAGATATATTTTATTAAAGAGGCTGAATACAAGGTACCTAAGGACAATACTAGATTGTACAAGATGATTAGGCTCCAAAGGCTGCATATGAAGAAGGCCAAGGCAAACCCTACAAGCCACCCCACTTTGGAAACCCTAGCTGAGGATGCAGTTATCCTTTAGCCTCCAGAAACTAGCCAAGCTGTTGTTAACCCTCCTAGCACAGAGCCTACTAAAGAAGAAAGTTGAGCAGACAGCCATAAAAGAACATTTTTGGAAAAACCCTAATAAATTTTGAAAACAGGGCTTTTGGTGGCTTAGGCGGATGCTGGGGCATTTCATTAGCCATCGAAAGCGCCGCTTTCGGTAGCTAACGGTTCTAATAGTTTGGCCTCTTAACCACTAAAAGCAGACAGAGGCTTAAAATCAAATTTTGGGTACAGGACCAATTTCGGGTGAATATAGATGGCTTAGGGACATAGTCTGAAGATGAAGGGCATAGAGGAAAGCATCCAGAAAAGGTCTGTTTCAGGTTTACTATGACATTACAGCAAAAAAGGTCACCAACACCTAGCTGTCAAGAGAAAATAGTAACTTAACCAACAAAGGGCTAGTAGCAGTAATTGCCAGTAGTTACCTCAGTTATTTGAAGGTTCATACAATGAAATAATTCTTCAATTAGTTAGACAAGTAGTTAATTAGGGTTTTTAACCTAATTTGCAAAAACTATTATTTTGTTTATTTTTGTAAAAAACAGATCCGAATTTTCAGGATCTGTATATTTTGTAAACGCTATAAATCCTAAGACTTATTTTATGAAAAGGGTTTGACTTCGGGGACTTGTAGAACATTGCTATTGTCAAGCTTCTCATTTTTATCATGACCTAATATAATCTATTTTGTTATCATTTATTCAGCTTCCATTTCTGTCTTTTCTGTGCTTATGCTTGAATGTGTTATTCAGGTTATATCCAAGTTGATTAATGTCTGATATATGTCACCCTATTGGCATGTTGATGTGATTTGAATTATAAGTGCTTTCCTTATCATGATTTAGCCATTTATATGTATCTATTTTATGTATGAATTTTCTGGCATGATGAGTTCTCCATCCCTGCACCATATTGTCAACCTCTGAAAAGTGGTAACTAAAAGCCTTGTACCTGATTGAGTTTCAAGCATGTCTTGAGCGTGGAAGGTCATATAGGTCACCTGACTTGATCCATTTTATAAAAACCCAAAAACATTGTAAGTTACCAGGCATCCTCGAGCTACAACCTAGAGGAGTTTCCTAGAGTGATAACGAATTGGTGCCATTGCCAGGGAGAGGAGACTGAAGCTCAGCTTCCCTGGGAGATGACATAGATCCCTTCTTTGATGATAGACAAAGCTTGGACACTATTCCGGTTGTAATCATCTATCTGGCGACTCCATTGAAATAAGGTGGCTTCAAGAAGACCAAGTACTATAGAAAACCCTCAAGGGCCACCAGCAACACCTATTTCAGATCTAGAAGAGATTCTAAGAAGAGCTTGGGCTTCACTAAGGCAGACCAACAATGCTGCAGAGGAATCTACATCAGGTATTTCAAGAAATATTTCTGCTATTATTTCTTCTACTGAAACACTTAATTTTCAGGAATTTATAAATACATCAGAAAATTCTAGGTTTTGGGCATCTTCAAGCACTACTGCTTGTGAAGATCCAATCCCTGGTGACTCCACTGGGATAAGTTTACCACCACCACCTTCTCAGTTACTAGTTATATTAATACTATCTTCCTCCACCCTTCCCATACCCATTTAAAATATGGATGCCCCTCAATTGACCAAAATGGAAAGGATCCTGGTAGCTAGGTATGCCCCCCTAAATTTTCCAAATCCCCTCTCAGCCATGCCCACTGAAGACTACCTTAAGTACATGCCTAAGTTCATAGGAGAAGGATATTTCACAGCTCAAGAACATCTAGAGGCATTTTACAGCTATGCTGAGAACATTAACATAGAACAAGAAGATGTATGGACTAGGGTTTTTGTGCAAAGCCTAGATGGTAAGGCTAGGAAATGGTTTAAAGAGTTGCTTGCTGGGTCAGTGGTAGGCATTGAAGCCCTAGATGACATCTTTCTAAAACATTGGGGAGAAAGGAGAGACCACTTCTATTATATTACAGAGTTTAGCAACTTGAAAAGAGAAAATGGGGAGTCTATCTCCAACTTCACCAAGAGGTTCAACAATATGTACAGCAAGATCCCCACTGAAATCAAGCCCATTGATACCTCAGCTAGGATAACTTATGAAAATGCCTTTGACTCTGATTTTTGCCTACTTCTCAAAGAAAGGAGGTCTTCCTCCTTATCACTCATGCAGAATACGTCCCTAGAGGTAGAATCAAACATTGTGGCATCTTAGAAGGTCAAAGGAAAGATAGACAGGAAGAAGCAGCCAGCAGACCCTATTGGGGCTTCTTCATCAGAGAAAAAGATTGAAAAAATGACCAAACTGTTAGATAACCCGATTGCTGAAATGTCTAAGCTGAAGGACCAAGGAAAGATACTTGTGAGGGGTAAAGGGAAAAGTGATTTTGCTCCCTGAAACCCTAATTTTGTCCCTTATAAAAGAGGGAACCCCCCAATTTAGATTCTCAAAAGGAAAAGGAATCAAGGGGAATATCAGAGAATAAGAGATCCATTTTAGAATGTTGTATTAGAAGAAGAGCCAGAATTCATTGAAGAAGAAGGAGAAGCTGAAGACAACATCCACTGCATTGAGGATGAGGTAGAGTATTCTTTTCTGATGGAGGAAGAATATGAGGAAGCCCTAGTTGATGAGCAGATCAGTGAAGGAGCTGTATATTAGGCTGATGGTCAGGGAGGGTACAATTTGAGGTCTAGGCTGGTTGATCCTCTTAAAAAGAATGTTGTACCTGTCAAACAGCCTGCTACACTAGCCAAAAAGGCTCCTATTTTACAAAAGAAAATGGATGGCATTCCATAACCATTGTAAAAACCAGCACCTTCATCAAACCCTGACCATGTCCAACTTAGATCTCTAGTACATGAGGTAAGGTTTCCTAATAGGCTGCATTATTCTTTCAACCTTGAGTCAGATATTCAGAAATTGAAGATCCCTTTCCCATTAATTGAGCTAATGAAAAATGATTCATTAAAGTCTACCACTCTAAATTTTCTTCAGCCAAAGGTGCATATTGATACTGACTTTGTAAATCTGCAAGATGAAAAACCTGTTGTAACCCTAGGCCCCATGATCGAAGACCTAAAGGACTCATTCCCACCTTTCTATATTTCCTTGAATATCCATGATAAAGTCTTTCATAACTGTCTCCTAGATTCAAGAGCTTCTCATAACCTAATTCCAAAGCCTGTGATGGATGAGCTTGGTCTCAGCATCACAAATCCCTACCATGATTTATTTTCCTTTGACTCTAGAAAGGGCAAGTGCTTGGGCCTCATCAAATACCTTTTCGTGAACCTAACTCAACTACCTTCAAAAAACATCATGATGGACATTGTAGTGGCTGATATCCCTCCAAAATTTGGTCTCTTGTTGTCTCAACCATGGAGCAAAATGCTAGGTGGCACCCTTCATATGGATCTTACATATGCCACCATCCCAATGTTTGGAGGGGAGACCAACAATCTTTACAGGGAAAATCAGCTGGCCTACATCATAAGAAATAAGATCAATTCAATGAATCACCCCATCTATACAGTGGCCACTAATTTTGGGTCATGCATTCTGCAAATAGATGATTCTAAGAAAACATCAGTCCATATCACTAAGCCCACCTATCAGCAGCCTAAATAGGTGACCACAGTAGTTTGGAACATGTATTTTGATGGAGCTAGCACTCAAAGCTCAGCAGGTGTAGGTTTAGTATTGATCTCCCCATCCAAGGAAAACATTTATCTGTCTTATAAGCTTGATTTTAAAACCACTAACAATATAGCAGAAAATGAAGCCTTGCTGCTAGGAGTTAAAGATGCCAAGGAGATGGGGATAATGTGCATAAGGATTTTTGGAGATGTAGACCTTATTATACAGCAGGTCAACAACACTTTTCAGACAAAAAATGTCAGACTAAAGGCCTACAGGGATGAGGTATGGAAACTCAGAGACTCCTTTATGTTTTTTGAACTGTCATATATACCTAGGGCTTTGAATCACCTGCCTAATTCCCTGACTGTCTCTACAAGTCTGTTTGTTCCTCCTTTACCTCCTAAGATCAGCTATGATGTTCAGGTTAAGTACAGACCTTCCTTACCAGATAATGTCAAATTTTGGAAGGTGTTTGAGAATGATGATGAGCTTAGTAAATTTCTTCAGCTAGTAGATGAATTCTATGATATACATATAGATCAGGAAAACCTAAACATGGAGGAATACAAACAGCTCAAGTTGAAAGATAAAGTGGCTGATTAGAACGTTGTCCAATTACCCAGCAACTATAGACCTCAGGGTCTAGTACCTCCTAAAGAGCTGTTTGATCATACTGACATCCCTTTCAAGCCTGCCAAAAGGGAGCAAGACCCTGATGTCCAAGGGAAAAACATAGGTAGCCAAATCCATCCAAAACTGATCAATATTTCCACTGAGTTGACTGCTGATCAGAGGTTAAAATTTTGCAACCTGATAAAAGAGTTTTCTGATGTCTTTTCCTTGGAGTACAGTGACCTAAAAACCTATGACACCAATATCATCCAGCACAGGATTCCTTTGGAGAAGGACACCATCCCTTTCAAGTAGAAGCTGAGATCCATCAGTCCTCTCCTATTGCCAGTAATTGAAAAAGAAATCCATAAGCTCCTCAAAGCCAAGATCATAATCCCCCTCAGGTATTCCAAGTGGATTGCAAACCTAGTGGTGGTAAGAAAGAAGAATGGGGAAATAAAGTTGTGTGTGGATTTTAGAAACCTGAACAAATGTTCCAAGAAAGACAACTATCCACTACCCAATATGGAACACCTATTGCAGGAAGTCTCAAGGGATAGTGTCATGTCATTCCTGGATGGATTCTCTGGATACAACCAAGTTGTTATGCACCTTGATGGCCAAGAGAAGATTGCCTTTACCACCCCCTGGGGCACTTTCATGTATGCTAAAATTCCATTTGGGCTAATGAATGTTGGGGCTACTTTTCAGAGAGCTATGGACCTAGCTTTTATAGGGTTGAAAGATAAATTTGTTATCATATACTTGGATTACTGTTTACTCTCACAGCCATCATGACCATTTGCAGCATTTGAGGAAGGTGTTTCTGAAGTGCAGAAGGTATGGGATATCACTCAATCCTAAGAAGTCCCAGTTTTCACTTAGTGAAGGGAAACTCCTAGGTCACATAGTCTCAGCTGAAGGTGTAAAGATTGATTCGGTAAGGGTGGAAGCAATCCAGAAGTTGTCCATACTGAGATCAAAAAGGGACATTTAGTCCTTTTTAGGTAAGATAAACTTTGTCAGGAAGTTCATCCCTAATTTCTTCGAGGTGGTGAAGCACATAACAGTCATGCTGAAAAAGGATGCAAAAATCAAATGGACTGACCAGGAAAGAAGCTCTTTAGAAGACATGAAGAAGGCTATCATGGAGGCCCTAACCCTGATTAGTCCTGACTACACCAAGAGTTTTTACATATTTTCTTTTGCATCCTATGACATAGTGGTAGATGTGCTGTTACAAAAAGATAATGAGGGTCTTGATCATCCAATTGAATTCTTCAGCAAAACCTTGAGAGATGCTGAGCTGAAGTATGATCCAATTGAGAAACATGCTTATGCTCTCATAAAATCTTTGTAAGACTTTTAGAATTTACATTCTCCATGCAAAATTCCTTGCATATGTCCCATCAGCCAATGTGAAGGATATTTTGGCTCAGCTTGACATTGATGGGAAGAGAGCTAAGTGGATTGCCAAGCTCATTGAGGTTGATACAGAGGTGAAACCCACTAAGCTAGTAAGGGACTAGGTCTGACAAACTCATGGCTAAAAAAAATGATGAACTAATGGGGATAAACTTCACCGGTGTCAAAGCAACAAAAGTGCAGATTGTGGTAGCAGCAGAAGTAGATCAAGATTAGAATGGCATTCCACCAGTAGCTGAAAACCTATCCTCCTGTGAGTGGTACTTAGGTATTATTCAATTTTTACAGAAATTAGAAGTTCCTCCTGATGTCACTCCTAATCAAGCACGAGCTCTTGAGTTAAAATCTGTTAAGTTTTGCATAATTGACAAACTGTTGTACTGGAAAGATCAGTCTTGAATTTTGTTGAGATGTCTAGATAAAGAAAAAGTAGAGCAGGTCATGCATCACTTTCATTACAACACATGTGGGGGCCACCATTATTGGAAAACCATAGCCCACAAGATTCTAAGAGCATGATACTATTGGCCAGTCCTTTTTGCTGATGTATGTACTTTTGTAAGGGCCTGTGACCAGTGCCAAAGATTTATAGGGAAGCAGCAGCTCAAATCCTTGCCCCTTAGGCCTAGTGTGGTGAATGGGCCATTCCAACAATGGGGTCTAGATTTCATAGGTGAAATAAATCCATCTTACAGTGGGCAGCATAAATGGATCCTAGCAGCCACAGACTACTTTACCAAATGGATAGAGGTAGTACCCACCAGGAATGCCACTCATCAGGTCATCATGAGATTTTTATATGAGAATATCTTTAGCAGGTTTGGTTGCACAGTAAGGTTAGTAACTAATAATGCACCTGATTTAAAGGCTAGGTCATTAGTTAAAATGTGTGAGCCAATGGGCATTCAATTGGTGCATTCCACATCCTATTATCCCCCAGGAAATGGCCTAGCCAAGTCATCCAACAAAAGCCTAGTCAGGATCATCAGGAAACTACTGGAGACAAATCAGAAAAGATGGGATTCTAAGCTTAAGTTTGCCTTATGGGTTGATAGGGTAACAAACAAAATATCTATAGGGACTTCTCCATTCAAGTTAGCTTATGGTACTGAGGCCATTTTTCCTATTTAGCTAATTCTTCCATTGGAAAAATTCTTTTAGGAAGAGGGAGATGAACCAAATGATATGGTGAGGAGGAGGATGGACTTGGTGGAGTTACAGCAAATCAAAGAGTAAGTGATAGGAAAATCAAAATCCCATCAATAGAGGATAAAGGGAATGTTTGACAAAAGGGAAAAAGTAGACAACTTTCAGGTTGGAGATTGGGTTCTAAAGTGGGATTTTGTCAGACAAGACAAGGGAAAACATGGAAAGTTTGATTCTGTGTGGATTGGCCCTTTTGTGATAGCTCAGGTACATAAGAATAACACCTTCAAATTGCAGAATCTAGAAGGGGAAGAGGTGTTTGGTGGCCCAATGAATGGGCGGTTTTTGAAAATTTACTTTATTTGAGGCTCTGAGGCCTTGTCATTGTAAAATTGTAATCAATAGGTTTTTTTGCTTACAGAATAAACTCCATGCCCAATGGAACAGTAAATGATAGTGTTAAGTTTTTATTTGTTTTCAGGGAAAGGCATTTTGGTCTGGGATTCTTGGGACCTCACTGGGAGGTTCCCATGCCCAAGTAGGAGCCAGATTTTCTCTCCCAAAATAAATTTATTTTGACAGTATGAAGAATTCGATTTATGTAGTGAAATATCTGAGGATGCCTAACAAATTGAAGGTCTCTGTTTTTAATCTGGTTGAAAAATTTGGAAGTTATAGATTTTGGTGGCTTAGGCAAGGCTTTTAATAGCTCATTAGCCACCGAAAAGCTATGTTTCTATAGCTAAACGACCAAATGTGGGATAAAGGTAAACCATCGAAAGCAGCCTGATCAAGTAGAATTAAATTACCACTTTTGATGGCTTAGGTGAGACTTCAAATGACTCATTAGCCACCAAAAAGTGTTGCTTCTGGAAGCTTTGGGAGAATACCAAGAAGGATTTTAAACACCAAAAGCAAGCAGCAAGAAACATTGGTAAAGGTACTTTCGGTGGCTTAGGAGAGAGTTGGAACAACTCATTAGCCACCGAAAGTTGATTCTTTCAGCAACTTATCGAACAATTCAACACAAATTTTAATCGTCGAAAGCAGGAAGATAAGCGTCAGGGAAAAAACAGTTTCGATGGCTTAGGCGAGACTCTAGAAAGCTCATTAGCCATTGGAAGGACGGGTTTTTGACAGTTAAATAGGTTTTTCGACAAGGCTGCTATTTTCCAAAAGCAGGATTTCACCACGAAGCTGGGGTAACAAGTTTCAGTGGCTTAGACGAAAGGGATATAATTTCATTCGCCACCAAAATCTATATTTTTGGTAGTTTGCAGATAAATTCGGGAAGATTATTAACCACCGAAAAGACAAAAAAGGAAAACGGTTAGAAAACAGTAAATCACACCCTGTCAACAAGATGAACAATCAGTGTAGGGCATGACAAACCACTGAAATGAATTGATCCTGCATAACCACATGTTGAAATAAGTTAAAGAGGTCGTTATAAAATTGGCAAAGGACTAATAGGATTGGAAACCCTCATTTTTCTTCCACCTGTCCAAAAGAACAGCAGAAAGCTCACCGAGTACCCAAGCTGATGTGTAATATGATTGCTTGGCAAATGAAATCAAGAAAATAAATCACTGTCATCACCTTATGATGTCAACATACATCATGATTGCAAAAACCCTCATAATCAGTGCCAAAAGGTCCAGTAGATTTCACTTTCGAGCTTATCATTCCTCTCCACCAAGAAAACCATCTCTGAGGAAGAAACCTGCTAACACACTGTATACAGAACTTAGAATTATTTTGCAGGTACCCAAGAGAGGCACTTATCAAGATGAAGAAGGGAGGACCTGCTCTCAGGCAGGATTTGGGAGATATCAGCTATTTGGAAGCACATCCAGAGGTTTGTAAATTCTTCCAATAGGTTGGCTGCCACAGGTTTTGTGAGAAGATACAAGGTTCCCATTAGAAAGTAGATAAGGCATTTTCCCTCTCATTTGATGGTTCAAAGGAAGTTATAGGTAAGGAGTAATTTCATATAGATGAAACCCTAATCACTGAAGTAACTGAACCCCCTTGCACAAGATAAAAATGGTTCAAGACCACCATACCAAAAGATGTAGATTTTAGGTCTTACCTAAAGCCTGAACATAGAGGAATGGTGTGGAAGAAGAGTGTATCATCATCCTGGTTGGAAGAGAGGTGGCAACAATTGCTAAAGGCCATTGTAGTTTACCTAACATGTGAAGGAAGATATAACAGAGCCATGATCTACCATTTCAAGTTAATGAACCACTTCACAGGTAAAAGCCCACTAAATTTTCCCCTTTACTTACATAGAAGTCTAGGAAAGATGACACACCAAGTGAAATCCCAGCCAACCAATATTGTTGTCAGACTGTCCCACCATGGCCTTATCCAACTGTTGATCCAAGAGTTACTGAAAAGAAGGAATATGGCATGGCCTTATTTTCTATTCTGGAATGGATTTGAGACAGGCCTTCAGCCAGAAGAGAAAGGGAAGTCTCTTTCCAAGAAGCCCAGCACACTAAGGAGTGGGAGAAGAAAGAGGAGGGATATATCCCCAGCAGCAGCTACAGAATAGCCTCCCTCCTCTTCCAAGGCCAGGAAGGTAAAAAGGAACTTGGACTTCAGTGAGAAAGGCCAAGAGGTTGAAGCACACAATGAGAATATTTTAAATCTACCCTACTCAGATTCTGAAGAGGAGCAAGAGAAAGGTGCAGACCTAGCTCTGTAAATTGTACCAGTGGCTGAAGAACTACCATTCCCCACACCAAAGGAGCAAGAGGAACCAGCAGAGAAGGCTTCCTCCAGCAATCCCAAAACTCAAAAGATAAATCAATTACTGAGGCAAATTTATGAGATGGAGATTTTGGAAAGGGAAATAAAGAAAAATAATATTGCATTAACCAGGAGGAACAATATGCTACATAATTCTTACCTGGAGTAGAGAGAAAGATATATTTTCTTAAAGAGGCTGAATACAAGGTACCTAAAGGACAATACTAGATTGTACAGAATGATTAGGCTCCAAAGACTGCAACTGAAGGAGGCCAAGGAAAACCCTGGCAGCCACCCGACCTTGGAAACCCTAGATGAGGCTACAGTTAGGCTTCAGCTTGTAGAAACTAGCTAGGCTGCTGTTAACCCTCCTAGCATAGAGCCTGCTAAAGAAGAAAGCTGAGCAGATAGCCATAAAAGAACATTTTTGGAAAAACCCTAATAAATTTTTAAAACAGGGCTTTTGGTGGCTTAGGCGAACGCTGGGGTAGTTCATTAGCCACCGAAAGCACCGCTTTTGGCAGCTAACGGTTTCAATAGTCTGGCCTCTTAACCACCAAAAGCAGACAGAGGATTAACATCAAATTTTGGCATACAGGACCAGTTTTCGGCAAATATAAGTGGCTCAAGGACATAGTCTGAAGATGAAGGACGCAGAGGAAAGCATCAGGAAAAGGTCTGTTTCAGTTTTACTATGACATAACAACAGAAAAGGTCACCAACACCTAGCTGTCAAGACAAAACAATGACTTAACCAACAGAGGGACAGTAGCAGTAATTTCCAGCAGTTACCTCAGTTATCTAAAGGTTCATATAGTGAACTAATTCTTCAGTTAGTTATACAAGTAGTCAATTAGGGTTTTTAACCTAATTTGCAAAAACTGTTATTTTGTTTATTTTTGTAAAAAACATATCTAAGTTTTCAGTGTCTGTATATTTTATAAAGTCTATAAAGCCTAAGACTTATTTTCTGAAAATGGTTCGACTTCGGGGACTTGTAGACCATTGCTATTGTCAAGCTTGTCATTTTGTTCATGACCTATTATAAGCTCTTTTGTTATCATTTGTTCAGCTTCCATTTCTTTCTTTTCTGTGCTTATGCTTGAATGTGTTATTTAGGTTATATTAAAGTTGATTAATGTTTGATAGCTATCACCCTATTGGTATGTTGATGTGATTTTAATTATAAGTGCTTTCCTTATCATGATTTAGCCATTTATATGTATTTGTTTTATGTATGAATCTGCCAGCATGATGAGTTCTCCATCCCTGCACCATATTTTAAACCTATGAACAATGGTGACTAAAAGCCTTGTACCTAATTGAGTTTCATGCATGTCTTGAGCGTGGAAGGTCATATAGGTCACTTGACTTGATACATTTTAGAAAACCCCAAAAACATTATAAGTTACCAGGCATTCTCGACCTACAACCTAGAGGAGTTTCCTGGAGTGATAACAGTTCAGATTCATTTAGTTGCAAGGTAATATGATACATTCCTCTACAATTTGGTTATGTGCAAGTTAATAGTAAACTTTTATTCTTTGTTTTCTACCATATTAATTGTATACGATACATTTTTCTTCAAATTGGTTCATTGCAAGTTAATAGTGTATAGTGAAAGTTAAGGGAATTATTAACTTTCCTTCATTTACTCATATTAAGTATGTGTTCGCTGAGAGATTGATCTTGTGTCCTCTCGGTGAGTACTATAGATACTTGATGGGATTGGAAAGTTGATTGTATAGCATAAAATCATTATTTATTTTGAATTCGACTTACCATAACTGGAATCAGAGTCATGGTTATCCTTCATTTCAATTTCAACCTTGAATTGATTATGTTGCATTACTAGAACTTGATTCATTAATTTGTAAGCTTCCATTAGGTATATTCCTTGTTTATGTTGAATTATGTTGTGTAAATTGCTATATTCTGGTCATGTAGTTCTAGAAGGTTGTATGAAAAATGAAATTTGTTAATCCCACACTATTTTCCATATCATTTGTTACTATCGTTTTTGGATATTGGATTTTCAGTTGATTTCTTCTACAACTTCACCCTGTGTAGGTAATAGAGCCCCAAAACAATGAAAACAAACTCATCCCATTGGTATATTTGGGTGTTCTTTTGAATGTTGTGGGAATTTTCCTTGTTGTCTTTCTACTTTTAGATTTTTCAAGTTTGAATGGATGATTGGGAAATATTTTTTATCATCATTTGGGATGGCCATGGCCACATTGGTCCCCAATGGTGATATGTTTCTCTTAGAGTCACTAGGATAGTTTTCCAATTAATGATCCCCAATATCCTATTTGAAAACATATTCACTTATTTTTTCCTAAATTCATGTTGCATTTTTTCCTCATTAAAACAAATTTAGTGTATATTTTGATATTTTGATGTTGTTTGTCATTTCATTCACTAGGGGGTCTTCAAATCATGTTATTTCTATTTATTCAGTGATCTCCTTCAGTTTCCTTCCTATGGTGGCATGTAGAATGATATATATGTTTTTTCCCAAGCAAAACCACATGGGGAAACCCAAAGGATGCTCTTCCACATTTTTCGATGGCATCTCTAGTAAATCCTTTGGCATAGATAAGTGCACCTAAGCTATGAGGATTCGAACTAGGAACTTGGTGGGATAGAACTAGCCAAATACAAAGCACCATTCAAAACAATCGGTTAAGTCAATTGTTTGGGATTGGTGTGTAAAATGATGTGTGTAGAGCGAAATTTCTTTTTTTCTTGTGGCAATATTGTCCGAGAAATTGGTTCCTAGTCTATATCTTCTTCCAACTCTAGTATTTTTTTGGCTTTCACCTTTTGGTAGGTATAAATTTGTCCCTTTATTTTCTTCAAGACAACAACCTTTCTTGGATTTTTGGGGTTGTTTCATTCTCCATTCTTTCATCTTTTTTCCATTATGATGCACATCTAGTGCGTGTTTTATCTTTGTTCAGAACTGTATCTGGTCACATGGACATCCCCTTTTACGATGTTCCTTAAAAAAAGTTTCCATCCAATTCCTACATCAACCATTCACTTATTCCTTATTATTATTTCAAAAGTGCATAATAGTTGTAATAATGGAGCAAAGCATAAATGTATATAATGGAAAAGAATAAGTAATAGAATTAATATGAAGAAGACTTGATCCATAATACATTGTACACAGTAGTTATAATTTTATATTTATTTTCCAAAAGATCCTATTTAAACCATTGACATTCTAAAAGGTATTTCTTCCCTTGTAAGAGGTAACTATTTATTTTCAGAAATTACACATACAAATACATCATATGATTGGGCAGAAAACATGAAAAGTGGATATTCATGCTTGCACTCCTTTCTGTATGTCATAGTTGGTGCTTTGGTAAACTACGTCCCTTTCCATGGAACTGTTGTTAGGTAAATTTATAATACTTTTCTCAATTTATGTAGATCCCAAAGTTTTATGGGAGAATCACCTACCTCTTCCTGAGTATCAAAATTCATAAGAATATTTTTTGTTCTTGGAAAAGAAAGTCATCCTTAACAACATAAAACAAGTTCCTATGAAGGATATCCACCTTCATAGAAACACACTTGAAATATATAGGGATCCAATCCTTCAATTCTATCTAAGAAATAACAAGCTTCAAGTCTCTTAAAAGGAATTGCCACTCTCATAACTATTATCCAAGTCCTTTATAGTTAAAGCAATACCACATAGGCTTTCTTTATGTTACCCTTGTTGAATAAAAGGAGCCATTGCAGCAAGCTCAACTAGTCCTTCATACATATTTGTAAGAAAATTTTCATGAAATCTGTTACAAATTTGTAGAAGCTTTTTTATGGAATTCATCATTTAATTATTCTACATATGAGATGTCAATATACTTGATAGCTATTTAGACCAATCCCTTGAATATTATTTTTAAATTTTTGATATTTAGAAACATATTTGCAGTTCAAATGATCTTTTAGGATATTTTTATGTTACTTATGAGTGCTTTGTTGGAACCAAAAAATGATTGAATAAATAGAGCTACTTCTGAGGTGGTAGCACCTCTCAAAGGAGAACATCATAAAGGCAATTCATCAGGTATACTTTTACCATAAAACAATATGTGATGTATATTTACAATGTTCATGTGTAACTAGAGTATTCTCTTGAGCTTGTGTTGGTTCTTTGACTGAAATGTCCTATTCATGGCTTATGTTTATGATATTCTTCACTATTAGCTGGAAAGACACACAAACCACACAAATATTATTTACATTGTTTCTGTGTATATTTGTTTTCTCTTAGGAGCATATTTCAGTTTTGCAATGTTTAAAATTTACAGAGAAGATGGCTATCAACTTTTTTTTCCAAGTAAAAAACTCATGGGTAATCCTAACGATGCTTACCTACATACATGGATGGCATTCTTGGAAAACATGTCTGCATATATTAATACACTTCTCCAAAATATATTTGAACCAAGCACCTGCTGACAAATAACTAGCCAAGTACCCAACAAGATTCATGACAACTGGTTGAACTACCTTTAGGGATACTAAGATGGCTATCAACTTCAGTGTGATGAGCGTGATGAGATGGATGAAAAAGAGGAAAAATATGATATTATATGGAGAAACTATAATATTACATAAAATTGAAAAAGAAACATGTCTTTACACTTCACTGTGTCAAAAATTTAAATGATCACTGTTAGAGAATGATACCACCTAGTGTTAAATTTTCATATGCTTAGCTAAGACATGAATATTTCATTTCATTTTTCATAACAAAAGCATATAAATAGGATCACTGAAAGATAGACAAGCACAACCATACAAAAGGAACACAAATATTTATCCTGGGAAAACCCTAAAGGGAAAAACCCAGCAAAAGATTCCTCAATATAGATGCCCCAAAAAGATAAAAGATAAAACTAGCAAGGAGATCAAAGCCTGATCCTCCTCCTTCTCCATCTACTTCTCTTCTCCACTAATGCGCTACATAAGTGAGAGTGTGTGTCATAAATGAGGAGAACTACACCTCTATTTATATTCATCCATTCACTTAAGTTAACTCATCTGTCATGTAGGCTCGATTTAATGATGTAGGCTCGAGTTACACATGTAGGATCAAGTAACCACACTGGGTGCTAATGACCCACCTTTACAATTAGAGGGGACTGCCTCATGACTCTTATTAGTTCTTCCAATTAGGAGCATCGGGGTACAGAGTAATACAAGTGGTTCTCCTGGTAGGACCATCGGGGACCAAAAAGAAATACATATAGAATATTCTTCAAAGTTACAATATTTCAACACTCCCCCTTGGGCCTTAACGAGAAGGGTATTCTATAACAACATCAACAAAAACAATAATAGGCGAGAGATAGAGGACATCATCAACATCATCAGGGTGATACATCTATAAATCATTGGAATATTTTCAACATCATGTAGTCTTCATCTTCAATCTTTAGTCTTCAGCATCATCATTACTTTGACCGCTTCGATCAGTAACATCTTCTTCGGCACTTTGACCTTTCAATTAGCAACATCATCTTCAACACTTTAACCTTTCGATCAGCAACATCTTCTTCAGCACTTTGGCCTTTTGATCAAAAACAAAATCATCATCATACTATGATCTTTCGATCAGAAACATCATCATGAAAACATCATCAAAACATCAACATCATCATCATCAAAATATCATCATCATCACATTCTGATTTTTCAATCAGAATCATCATTATCATCAGCCTTTGATATTTCGATCAGAAACATCATCATACTCTAACATCAACTCATCATCATATTCTGATCTTTCGATTAGTACGTCATCATCATCATACTTTGATAATACGACATCATCATCATCAGGATCTCATCATCATTACATTTTGATCTTTCGATCAGAAACATCATCATCATCATCGCATTCTGATCTTTCGATTAGAAAACATCATCATCATCAACAACATCATAATCATAAGCAACTTCTGATCTTCCGATCAAAAAACATCATGATCATCATATTCTGATCTTTCGATCAGAGAACATCATCATTAGCAACTTCTGATCTTTCGATCAGAGAAATATCATCATCATCATATTCCGATCTTTCGATCAGAGAACATCATCATCGTCAGCAACAGCATCATCATCATATTCTAATCTTTCAATCAGAGAACATCATCATCATCAACAACTTCTGATATTTCGATCAGAGAAACATCATCATCATCATATTCTGATCTTTCGATCAGAGAACATCATCATCAGTAGCAACAACATCATCAACAAAAACAACATCATCATCATATTCTGATATTTCAATCAGTACGACATCATCATCATAAAAACATCAACATCATCAAAACATCAACATGATCCTTCCTTTTGGAATTACAGGATTTAGGTCTTTACAGAGTTACCAATGATCCTTCCTTTCAGAATTATGGGATTTAGGTCTTTACGGAGTTACTAACGATCCTTCCTTTTAGAATTACAGGATTTAGGTCTTTACAGAGTTACTAACGATCCTTCCTTTTGGAATTATGGGATCAACACATTTGTGGAACTCAGACAATCCTTCCTATTGGAATTATGGGATCAACACATCTGTGGAACTCAGACAATCCTTCCTATTGAAATTACGGGATCAATTCAATGATCCTTCCTTTCGAAATTACAGGATTTAGGTCTTTACGGAGTTACTAACGATCCTTCCTTTCAGAATTATGGGATCAACACAGATGTGGAACTCAGACAATCCTTCCTATTGGAATTACGAGATCAATAGATCGGTGGAACTCATACAATCCTTCCTATTGGAATTACGGGATCAATTCAACGATCCTTCCTTTCAGAATTATGGGATCAACACATATGTGGAAATCAGACAATCCTTCCTCTAGGAATTATGATATCAACACACATTCTTGAGTACCAAAGTCACCGGATCCGTTCTGAATCAAAGTTCAAGGATGATACAATCCTACCACATTCATGGGGATCGAGATCTCCGGATACATTTTGAACCGAGGTTCAGGGATGATGCAATCCACCACTTTCATGGGGGCCGAGACCTCTGGATACATTTTGAACTGAGGTTCAGGGATGATGCAATCCACCACTTTCATGGGGGCTGAGACCTCCGGATACATTTTGAATTGAAGTTCAGGGATGATGCAATCCTACCACTTTCATGGGGGCCGATACCTCCAGATACATTTTGAACCGAGGTTCAGGGATGATACAATCCACCACTTTCATGGGGGGTGAGACCTCCGGATACATTTTGAACCAAATTTCAGGGATGATGCAATCCTACCACATTCACGGGGGCCGAGACCTCCGGATACATTTTGAACCAAATTTCAGGGATGATGCAATCCCACCACATTCACAGGGGCTGAGACCTCTGGATACATTTTGAACCAAATTTCAGGGATGATGCAATCCCACCACATTCACGAAGACCAAAGTGACTGGATCTATTTTGGACAGATGTCCCAGGATGATACAATCACTCTTCATTCTCGAGGACTGAGGTCACCGAATCACTTTTGGACAGATTTCCCAGGATGATACAATCCCTCTTCATTCTTGAGGACAAAGGTCTCCAAATCACTTTAGGACAAGTGCCCAGGGATGATACAATCCCGCTGCAACATCACTACTCCCCCTTACGAGGAAGGTCTTTTCAAACAACACCAAGCTTGTCTCGAAAGTGTTCAAACTTTACCTAAGACAGAGGCTTCATCAGTACATCATCATTCAAACCATCATCATCTACATATTCAGTATAGAAATACTAAAACATCATCTATATATTTAGTATGGGAATACTGAAACATAATCATCTACATCTTATCTCATATGTAGAAATACCGAATTTTTATGTGTTACAATCGGAACACAGGGTTCTCTGTCATCACAAATTTGGTTATCACATAGAATCATTGTAGTATCCATATTCAGGTCAAAGAGACCCGATATCATCTTCTGAAGCCATATGACTTCACAACTTAGCAGAGCAATCTGCTATGTGTTTTCCTTGCCGTGCTATGAGAAACACTGTACTGTTTCCTGCTAAACCATGAACTCATAGCAGACCTCAAACAAAAGCATCTACCTAATGTGCTTTTCCTGTCTAAGATACTTCCAGCCCAATCTGCATCTATGTAGCCATACAATCTATACTCATGGCTACCATCATAGTATAGACCAAAGTCTATAGTCCCTTTCAGATATCTCATCACATGTTTTGTGGTTACTAGGTGAACCCGTCTTGGTTGAACAAGATATTGACTTAAGGTGTTCACAGCAAAACAAATGTCTGGTCTGGAATTTGTTCAGTACATTAATGACCCAATGATCTATCTGTAATTAGTCACATCCACTAACTCTGATGAGTCATCAGCTAACAGCTTCAGGTTGGAGTCCATGGGTGTGGCCATGGATTTGCATTCCAACATATTGAATCTCTTCAATATCTCTACTGCATACTTTCCTTGGTTGAGAAAGATTTCTTTTGAACTTTGTCATATTTCTAGACCTAGGAAATAGTGCATTAACCCAAGGTCTTTCATCTCAAATTCTTCTGATAGTTTCTTCTTGATTTCCATGATCTGTTTATCCTTCCCTATCAAGAATAAGTCATCCACATATAATAACAGGATGACAGGTTCATCTTCTACAACCTTGAGATAAAGGTTAGGATCATCTTTACTCTTGGTAAAGCCCATAATTGATAGGAAATTGTCTATCCTTCCATACCAAGCTCTGGGAGCTTGCTTCATGCCATAGAGGGCCTTCTTCAACTTACATATATGATTCCATCTGTCTTCAACTTCAAATCCTTTCGATGTAAAACTCTTCCCCAATCATACCATTAAGGAAGGATTGTCTTTACTTCATCATGGAAGCAACTACCATCATAGTTCTGAAGGAAGTGTACCTTGTTTCCTAGAGTAAGTGTCTCTTTAGAATTAATTCCCTCTTTCTTATAGAAACCTCTAGCCACAAGTATTTCCTTACTTCTATCAACGACATATTTTATCTTGCAAATCCATTTGTAAGATACCACATTCTTGATTTCTGGTTTGAGTACTATATCCCAAACATAATTCTAGTATTCTTTTATCATAACATCTTCCATGAGTTCATCTTGTCAGATCATCAACATATCCTAGTATTCTGCATTCAACATTGAAGGTTGGAACCCAAAAGTCTCGATCCATCAGGAAGCTGTCCATCATGTCGTACTGTGTCAAACTCAGATATCTTTTGTAGTCACTCCCCCTGAAGTGGAGTATTATCTTCCTTCTTCATTCTATACAGGTGGTTCTATGCTTGATATATACTGGTCAATAGAGTATGTCATGTCATAGTCTATTCTTTCTAAGGAAAATCATGAACCTTGCTTTGTACACTTGTTCTTGTATATCCATATGGAGGATACTACATACTTTCCTTTATGTCTTGAAATCATATCGTATACATCATTCCACATGATCAACTATTATTCTTTGATCATAGAATTCTTTTATTCATCTTGAGTTATCTCTCATACCCATGGTAGTCTTCATCCTTTTAGGTGGATCTACCGCTCTTTGAAGCTCTTTCTTTCGACATGGTGTCTCTGACCCTGGGAGCTTCAGATTCATGTTTATTGAATTGTCATCACTTGTTCTTTAGAACAAGTCTCATCCTTATTTTCTTGTAGGAGGTTGTACATGACCTTTCCTACAATTCAAAAGCACCAGTTGCATGGTTAGAACTATTTCATAAATCATATGCATAACGACAAATTCTTACACATCATGCAACTGTTTAGCCAATACAACATTCATCCATATCTCATAGAAACTTTCTAGACTAATCCAATATGCCAGCAAAGAGGTTTGATAAGTAGAAATGGAGAGTTGTATAGCACCATGAGCTACTTACCCATCACATGCATATTAGTAGTATATAGTCATTAATGCAAACAATCTATCATGCATAACACATCAACTGAATATAATCAAATGTAAAACAATATCATGAAATGACAATTGAATACTTATCTTTTATTTGTTTCGTGGGTAGACTCCATCTTGATCATTTTCCTTTATCATCGTTTCTTATCCAAATGATAAGATGGATAAGGGGTTCATCAAGAATTGAGTTCTTCATATTCCTCATCGCTTGATGGATCTTCTTTGAATGGTGATAGCTTGATCTTCAATTTGCTCCCATCTTTCTTCTTCTCTTCTTATGAGACGAGCTTCTTCTTCTTCCCAAAGTCAACTGAAAGTAATCACTTTCTTCTGGCACACATTCCATGCATGAATGAATCCCATGATCATGGGAGGCCATTTAAGGTGGCTATCACAACTTCTGCATTCTCTGCTTCTTCTTCTACTGCTTCAAGATGTTATGCATTCTGGATCTTGGCATTCTTCAACTGTTTTCTCAAATCCGTCTTCTGAGTTATGTTCTTATATTCAAATATCTTGATAAATAAATCAAACATCTTCGGTGTATTTAGGGAAGACACTTGTGGTACAAGTTGATCCGTGATTGAATCAACAGTGATCTTCTTGGCCTTGATCAAGTTCTTCTTATGTAAGGCTTTGAAGCTCATCCCCCTCTAGAACTGGAACCTCTCTACTCATGTAGGTGTCCAATTCATTTTCTTCAGAGAGATCAAATACTTTCATGCTTGGAATTTTTCAAATTCACCAAGATTATCATCAAGCTGATGCGATATATCACTTTGAAATGAGAACCTCAAATGCAAATAGCAAAAGATTAGATCTTACCGATTTGAGGTGTCCGTCCTGCTTCCGGAGCTGGCTGATCTAGGGTTTGTCAGAGAAACCCTAATTTTCAAAACTTGGAATCTTTCATATCTGATTGGATAGAAATATAGATCTCTTCAAATGGAGCTGTCCAATGTACTCCTTTTCTGAAAACAGTGGAGGGAAGCTCCTGGAACAAGAAGCCCTAGTTTTCCAATTTCTTCTGCAGAAATGCCTATTACTGTTTCTATGATATCTCTGAAATTACTACTTCTATATGTCTGAAATTTCTCACTGAGGTAACCTCACATGTCGCTGATCCAAAACCATAGATTTCATCAGAGTTTGTTTCACCAATTTGTATTTATGATCATCTTACCAAGGTGACCTGTTACAGGACTGTTCAGAACAATGAAGTTGTACGGCATGCCACGTGTCATTGGTTCATCTTCAGGTTCTGAAATTTGGACCATAGAAATTAAATTCCGTTCTATTTCTGGAACATCTTCAGGAATTCCATTTGGACCTTTGTATCCCAAGCTATAGCAATTTTCCCTAGGTTTCCTGTTTATTGATGAATTCTGGAAGAGGCTGGAACCCTAACTTGGAGGGATCATATCTCCTAGAATATAGAGAATATGGGGCTGAAGTTTGGACACAGTGTTCATTAGGATTTAATATTCGGTATATGAAATTTTCAGCTCTTGAACCTTCTCCAGTATTTTTATATAGCGAATATACCAAAATTTAGCAGTTTTAGTATTTAGGGTTTTTCTAGCTCCGGGTCAAACTAGGGTTTGACTTTCCCGGAGTTTCACCCAACCAAAAATATTGATCTAGGTCTCTAAAATTCAATTTTGATGAGGAGAGAAATCCTATGTTGGGCTCACTCAAAAATTCTTCTTCTGCAAGAATCCCTAATTTCCCGCACGGAAAACTGAAAATGCTCAGAATCGAATTCCGCTTCGACAGAAAGATGCGCCCTTCAATGGAGAGTCAGCCTAGCCTTCTTTTGCTAATCAATTGTGGAGAGAGAACCAAAAAGTAAGAAGACCTAGATTCTGTATCTGCACAATGTCTTCTTTTTCAGGGTGGCTCTGATACCATGTTAAATTTTCATATTCTTAGCTAAGACATCAGTATTTCATTTCATTTTTCATAACAAAAGCATATAAACAAGATCACTGAAAGATAGACAAGCACAACCATGCAAAAGGAACACAAAGATTTATCCTGGGAAAACCCTAAAGGGAAAAACCCAAAAAAAGCTTCCTCAATATAGATGCCCCTAAAAGATAAAAGATAAAACCAGCAAGGAGATCAAAGCCTGAACCTCCTCCTTCTCCAGCTACTTCTCTTCTCCACTAATGCGCTACACAAGTGAGAGTGTGTGTCATAAATGAGGAGCACTACACCTCTATTTATATTCATCCATTCACTTAAGTTAACTCATCTGTCATGTAGGCGCGAGTTAATGATGTAGGCTCGAGTTACACATGTAGGCTCAAGTAACCACACTGGGGTGATAATGACCAACCTTTACAATTAGAGGAGACTTCCTCATGACTCTTATTAGTTCTTCCGATTAGGAGCATCAGGGTACAAAGTAATACAAGTGGTTCTCCCGGTAGGACCATCGGTGACCAAAAATAAATACATATAGAGTATTATTCAAAGTTACAATATTTCAACACCTAGTACCATGGTCACATTGACATAGGACACACTTTCATTTGTCTTATACTCGTGTCATATGAATTCTTAGAACTTGCATCCCTTTCTGTTTTAAAAGCATCCTTGAGTTTTCTTTTTGCAAATGGATTTTTTGTTTTGTCTCTTCTCAAGTGAATTCTTCTTTATTGTATAATCTCTTATGTATTCATGTGTTTTATTTTGAAGTCTTTCCTAGTAATGTTCATGACAAAATATCTCTCAAGGTCACAAGGCATTGCGACATTCGAGGATTGTGATGGGTTTTCATGGAGAATAGAGTGGTATGCATACCTGTAGTCTAGACGGAGACTTGTGTTAACTACTGGATGGTATGAATTTGCTTCTGATCACAATGAAAAAGATGGTGATATCTTACTTATGGAAATCCTGAATTTCGAGCACTTCAAAGTTCAATTTTTTCCAGGAGAAATTTGCATGGCCATCAAAGAGAATAAGGACCTTGGGTGTACGAGAGAGGTTGGTTTTCTGGAATTTTTTCACTATATGTTATAAATAGGCGGGATCCATATTCTATGGAATACCTTGACATACTTGGGTAATATACTCTAATTCAGATAATATGTTCCCAGAGAATAGGTTAGCTGATGGAAGGGAGAGCATTTTATCCTCATGTGGAATAAAATATTGTAGAACTCCTAGTAAGTGAACTAACTGATATGTTCAATCAGATAATTACCCTATATGTTAAATGTTAAATGAATGATATGCTAAATGATAAATATACCTTATTTAGGAGAAAATATGGCATTGGATAATGCTTGTGTGTTAAATGAATTCCATTTGAGAACTAATAATATCTTAAGTTCTAACAGTCTTGAAACTGAAAATTTGGTTCTGCTGTTTTTTTTATAACATCCTCAAGCCGTCAAAATTTCGACGCCCAAGGCATGTATAGGCCGTCGTATTTTCGACGTTGTAGGACATGACATCCGATGGATAGGTCATATAAAGGATGGCTTGCAGGTGTTAGATTGCAGTGAAACCCATTGGTTATTCAACGTCTTATGGTCGAATATTTGACGTCTAGTTCAGGTAATATGATGTTGAAATATCGATGGAGTTTAAACTATTGTCGAATAACCAATGAATTCCCATTGATGGCAAAAAAATATGGTTTCGTCGAATAACAAAAACATGTCTGTCGAATTTCAGATCAAAGTTGTCGGATTTCAAGTTCAAATTTACTTGTGTACCCAGCAAAATACCACATATATCCAACAAGACCACATCTAGATCTACTTCATCAACAAATCCAAAAGTAATGGAAAATATAAGTCTACATTGTTTTGTAACTTGCAAATGTGCATTATCACATAATCATCCAAGTGATATGGTTTAGGGTGTAACTTAGTTTCCAAATGTAATTTCTTAATTATTTCTTCTGAGATGAGATTTGCTTGTGATCCACCATCAAAAAGAGTATCAATTTTTTTATGTTTAGAGATTACCCTAATGTGAAATAGCTCACTTATATTTCTTTCATCAACAACAGGTTCATTCTTTGAAACATAAATAGGAGGATTTTTACCTTTATTTCTTGTAGCAACAACCTTAGTTTCATCCCCGGAATTAGATCCCAAATCATGTTGGATTCGTGCAGCGGTAGTCTTCTTATCTTCCTTATCCTGAAACTTCTCAGGATTGAGTTTTGCATGAATTTTCCAACATTTGGATGCATCGTGACCCTTTTTCTAACAATGAGTGCATGTAGGTTTTTCTCCTTATTTCTTTACAGTAGCTATAGGTTTACCTTTCCCTTTTCCTTTGAACTTGTTTCCATATAGTTTAAAAGGATTCTTGGAAAAATATTTTTTTGTATTCTTCACCTTGGACTCCACATGAATCGCTTGAACACATACCTCATCAAGGTTAGTCGTATTAAACATAAGTAGCATATGATGTAAATAACTATGTAATCATCATATATACTCGAGAAGGGTTTATTGAGTGTAGAGAGGTATACCAAGTACCAAATCTCTCTTTCTAAAATATTTTGTGTATTCATGCACACTTTGTCCCTTACATTGACTCAAGTTTTTCCATTCCATCATAGTTTGCTGCATATACCCCAACAGATAAAATTTATTTCTTAATTCTAAAGTGAACTCAAACCAAGAGGATATAATATTACCTTTTGTGGCAATATACTCTTGATATCTTCTCTCCTGGAATATGAGAGCAACCCCCCCAAGTCGGAGAGAAGCCAACTGAATTTTGATGCTATATTTAGAATTTTTTTTAATCCTAAAATAAACTTATATTTGACGGATCCAATTGTCTAATTTCTTAGCATTAATTTCTCCATTGTAAATAGGTAATTCAAACTTAATATCAAGCTTTGTTTGAGGCACATTAAAGTCAATTTTTTTATCAAGTTTCTTTTTCTTTTCAAATAGAGAATGTAAAGAACCATCAAGATAAGATGGTGAAGATGGTGGAGTTTTAGGAGGGTCCTCACCACCTCCTTAGTTTTTCCCTTCAGTATGAGATGGACCACCTTATTCACCTCTCTTTTGATCTTGATAAATCTTCTCCACCATTGTTTGCATCCTCGTGAAACATTTGATAAATTCCGCTTCAGATGGGATTGAATAAGTTGCTTCTTCTCCTTTTGGTGAAGCCATTATTCATGTTCTTGAACCAATTTCTGGGTCAAATTCTTCAAGTTCTCCTTCATCACGTATAATCTCAAATCTTGTTAACATTCACAAACTCACAATAGAATGGTTAAGCTGCTCTGATACCAAACTTGATATGAAAATTTTAGGATCATTTTAACCATATAAATTGCATTTGAAATTTATATGTTAAAACTAATAAGAAGGATTATCGAAGACAAATTTGAATGCTTAGATCATACACATGAGAAAATAAATAGTATGCAAACCATAAAATTGATAGACATCATATGCTGATGGATTTCACCCATCCTAGGCTACGTCGCCGGGGCACTTCCAATGAGAAGGTCTATCTTATTAAGTATTCAAAATCTTACATACATGAGTTATGGAAACACCTCTATTTGTTGTCAGTAAAAAATAGAAACAGACTACACCATTGCAATCCTCTCGAAATTTCAAGAAAGATGAGTCTAAACTCGACCACGTTTTCCCGAGTCCTCCTCATGCATGCAAATCGAGACATACCATGGTTGTGTTGTATGGAACTTTATGAAATCCCACCTCAGGAAGCACACCCATTAATGCTTGTACATTTCTTGAGAACTATGTCTTGTACCTACCTCGGGATTTGTGAAAATAAATGGCACTAAACCTGCTTTCATGGTTCAAAAGTACGTGGTTTAAATAAGGTTTTGAATGTTGAAAGTAGGGCCATGGGCCCCCTTTTTTGCCACAAATACCACTTTCCACTCTTAATATTTATCCTCCATATCCCATTCAATGAATGGGATTTGAACTAATGGTAAAGCGGTGTATTATGGGGGTAGAGTTCTCGAGGTCAGTCCCGTGGGCCTCTCCCTTTTGGTGTGGATGTTGTAACATTGCATTGTTTGTTGGTTTGTTATGATGTCGTTGTGTTGGTGCATTGTATTTACACATTATTCTGCTGGCTGATTGACCTGTTAGCTTGTGACATGTCTCTTATATTAGTCAGTTCACTTGTTGGTTGGATCCACCATGTAACATATGTCCTTGGTGTTGGCCACGGGGTCGAGGTTTATGCCCTCGATCCCATTGTTTTTTCAAACTAAGCCAACATTCAACTTTAAATAAAAGTTGAAACCATATGATATCGAGGACCATCGACAAAGGAGATGGTTATCCATACGGAGCAGAGGTTTAGGTGGTGATGAGGTCGGGGGTTCAATCCTCCTGGACCTGAAATAGTAAATGGTGCAACAAAATGACAATAAGGCTACCACGTGGTAGTCCCTGATTGGTCCACTTGGATCCCTGTCATCAATCCTCCTCACTACCAAGTCATCAATCATTTTCCACATGGAAACCTGTGATGATTCCATGTGGCACCTATGCTAACATATTCATTCCACGTGGGACTTTGTGGGTATCCACGTGGGCCCCTTTTTTCCATTTTTACATCAATTTAACATTTTTTGTTGATTTTTCCAAACCTCATAACTTTCACATCCAGAGTCCATTTCACATGAAATGAACATTGTCGGAAATATATTGATGAGATATACGCATATGTAATACTCTATTTAATTTTTGAAGAATTTATTTTTTATCAAACTTTGAGATCCTCCTGGATCATGGGGATATCAGAGTTGTCACACCATTGGACCCTTTGGAGGGTCTGGGGCATTTCGAACCTATAAAGGAGGAATATGATGCTCATTATCTGGAGAATATTTATAAAATTTATTCAAGGATAAATTATTATGTAAACCCTACATAAAATGGTACATTAAGTTGGCAGAATGTTAGTTCTTTCTCATCAGATTCTTGCGATGCTCTGAAAATTTAGCAGAACAGGTTGCATGAATTCTCCATGAGAAGGTGTGCTCGAGTGACAAATTAGTTACATTAGGTTGGAAAATAGATATTTGATATTCATACTTATGAGTGGTTACCCAATTTAGATGCTTTTATCATATATTTTGAGGTCAAATTTCATGAGCAACAACAGTTGTTAGCATTAGATATAACCCTGAAATCTACTCCAACCCAATGGTGGGTTGCCCATAAAGAATGTATAGAGGTATGGTCGCAGTGCAGAAGGATTCTAGAAATATGGTTTGGTGAAGGGGTTCCATACGTGGGAAAAAAGTACAATGGTTTAACTAGTCATGTGGGTCATTTGACTATATGTACTACGACGTGTGGAAATACACCTAAGAAAGAGTGGGTCCATATGTTTATCCATACATTAGAAACTATACCCAGGAATTGGTATACATCACTGGAGCTTCGATGAGGTAATGTGAATTGGGACAATATGGATATGATTTTTAAACAAAACTTTAGTTATGAATATGATATCCCAACAATGGATGAAACCCTTAAAGTTATTAACAATTTTTTTTTGAAGAAATACCAGCAGCTCTATCTAGTTTTCCACAATGGACAATGACAATTCAAACAATGATGGAATGCTACAACCTTACAGGAGATAAATATTATGATGACCTGAGACATGTGCACATCCCAGAAAGTGAAGGAATCTGAAATCTAGAAGGTACTAATATAAAATCTAAGAAATTCCTGCAATCGTTGAAGACAAAGAAGGTAAACATTGGTTCTAGTGAAAATCCTAAATTTGCTAATATTGGGGACTACTGGGATGATGAAACTGTAGGTAAGATGATTGAATTACTGCATGAATATTAATATTTGTTTCCCACTAACTTTTCTGAGATGAAAGGTATTATTGGGGACTTAGGAGAGATGAATATTCCATTGAAGCCTAACACAAAACCTATTAAGCATAGGCCTAATACATTGAACCCGAGATATAAAGAAAATGTCAAGGAAGAGCTCAATATAATGTTGGATTTAGGAATTATTGAGCTTTTCGAAAAGTATGAGTGGATTAGACCAATGGTATTTCAAGATAAAAAGATTGTCGAAGTTTGGATTTGTGTGGATCTGAGGAAAATTAATGATGTATGCTTACATGATCCATTTCCTACATCATTTATAGACGAATTCTTAGAGAATGTCAAAGGCCAGGAAGCTTATTCATTTACTAACGGGTTTTTTGGGGAACATCAAATCAATATTGATAAGGAGGATCGACACAATACTACATTTACAACTTAATGGGGTTTCTATCAGTATACCCTTATGTCATTTGGTTCAAACAATGCCCCAACTATCTTTTCTAGAGTGGTTGTTGCAACAATTAATGAATTCATTCACAAATTTTCAGAAGTCTATTTCGACGATTGGAAAGTATATGGATTATTTAAGAATCATATTGAGAGCTTTAGATTGATGTTAGAGAACTGTAGACTATACCTTATATCTTTACATTTGAAAAAGTGTATCTTTTGTGCTCCATTTGATATATTATTGGGGCATGTCATCTGTAAACAAGGATTATGGGCAGATCTTGCAAATATTGCCATTATAGTAGATTTCCTCCACCAACATCAGTTCAAAAGTTGATAAAAACTTTGGGGCATACTCGTTACTATAGAAAATTTATAAGAGGGTACACACATATCATTGCTTCGATGGAGAATCTATTGAAGAAAGATATCAAGTTTCAGTGGAATGAAGAGTGCCGACATAACATTGACACATTGAAGGAATAGATGGTGATAAAACCTATTTTAGTGTTCGCATATTGGTGAAAATAATTTCATGTGCATGTTGATGCATCATCCATTACTTTGGGCACAGTTCTAGCTCAACCCGATGAAGGATATATTGATCATCCAATAGTGTTCACTAGCAGGAAATTGTTGACAATACAAAGGAACTACAATACAATATAATGCAAATGTCTAGCTATGGTATATAACTTGCAAAGGTTCAGACATTATTTATTAGGAGGTAAGTTTAAAATTTTCATTGATCATTATGCTTTGAAGTAGCTGGTCAACAAGGAAGTGTTGGGGGGGGGGCAGGGGATATGCAGGTGGTTATTGTTGTTCAAAGAATATGATTTCAAGATTATAGTTAAGCCAGGGAGGATAAATGTGGGTCCTGACCATCTGTCAAGGTTGAATATAGGAGAAGAACCAATTAATTTGGATTATAACCTCCCATATGTACAACTCTTTTCGGTGAGAATGATAGGTGAGTATTTTGAACAAATTTCCCATTTCTTAAACACTAGTGTGGCGCTAGAAGGGTATACTATTGCACAGAAAAAATAGTTCATTTTCAAAGCTATGGATTATCAATTGATGGATGGTAACTTTATACAAGTTAGGTCAAGATGATATTTTACGTCAATGTGTTATGGAGTATGAGCATCCTATGATTTTGGCTGAGGATCATAATGGTGTTGCAGGAGGCCACTACACAGGAAAAACTATTGCACAAAAATATTAAGGGTAGGATTGTGTTGGCATACCTTGCACAAAAATGTGAAGTATTGTAGGTCCTATTACATATTCCACAGGATTGAAAAACCTTTAAGGAGGGATCAGATTCCATTAGTGTTGTAGGTGACATTGTAGGCCTTTGGAAAGTGGGTTTTTGATTTTATGGGTCAACCAATACACTTGGAAAGAGTACATGAGAAAGGTACATTAAAACTATGACAAATTACTTGAGTAGATGGGTTGAAGCTGTGCCAATGAAATACTGTAGTGTTATGATTGCTACGAAGTTCCTATTTGAAAATGTAGTCACAAGGTTTGGGTGCCCTCTAGTTTTACTGAGTGATAAAGGAAGTCACTTTGTAAACATGAATATTGAATTGCTAATGCAATAATTGTAGATCCATCATTAGCAAAGTACCCCATATCATCTTCAAGAAAATGGGACTATCAAATCTTTTAATAAGATCTTGGAACATGCTTTGACAAAGGTTTGTAATGTGAACCGCAATGAATAGGATTTGAAAGTCCCTACAATTTTATGGGATTATATAACAAAATGAAAGAAGTTGACAAGTCAAATGCCTTTCTGGTAGGTATATGGAAAAGAGGCTGTAATTCCAGTGGAGCATATCATACTAATTTTAATAAGTGCTGTGGTCAAGGAAAGGTTGTTGCAGTTGCTATAGTTAAAAGAAGATATATTTATTGTGGGATTCCAACAACAAGTTTATAAACAATAACAGAAGGCCTGGCATGATTTCCATGTCATGAATAAGCAATTCCAGCATGGGGATTTAGTTCTCCTATATGACAGTAAGTTATTCAAGCATCTTGGTAAGCTAAGAATGCACTGGCTAGGACCTTATGTGATTAGTTATGTAACAGAAGGAGACACTGTCCAATTGAAGAAATTAAATGGGGAGCCTCTAAAGGGGTTAGTTAATGGGATCTTCCTAAAACCTTATAGGGATAGCCATGTGTTTCTTTGCTAAGTTTTTACAAAGTAAAAAATAAAATCTTGGTTTCAACGAAGTATTTTAGTTAGAAGTATGTGCATACATCTGTGTTGTTTTTTCGTGGCATGAATCTTTGTAAATAATAGTGTTCCCATTTTAAATTATTAAGTGTGAAAATGTGACTAGACCAATAATTAAAAGAAGCACATAAAATTTGAAAAAGTCGAGAACACACTTAAAATATGCATTTAAGGAAACGAAAAAAGGTGATGGCCTGACATAATAAACATGCTTAATATGGAAATACACAGAATAATGGAAAGGATATAATAACAACATTGAAAATAAATATGATATTAATTAAAAAAATAACACAAAATATTTTGTTAGGTGCCAAAAATATATGGATCCCAAGGTGAAAAGAGAGGTTTTTGAAATGTTAAAACCCAGTGTAATGAGGAAGACAAGTTCAAAGTACATTTCATATTGCAGAGTTGTTAGTGAAGAGCATAGCCAAAGAGCATTTTATTATGCATGAGGTTATGCGATAAATATCACTATAATATATGATCCAATATTGTATGGCATGAGGATTACCAAGAGCTTAGGGAGAGACATAAGTGGTCAGGGATCAAGTTCCCACAGTACCGCCTAGCACACCAAGTAATACCACGTGAAGGATGCCCAACCCATGTAGCCAAGAAAGAAAAAGTAAACAAAAGAATTATGCATGGGATTCCACATCTGTTAGGTCCTCTAGGTTACTGGAGTACATGTCTCCGAGAAAGAAGAATTCCAATCTGATTCTGTTATCAAAGGATACAAAATGCCCATTGGTTACACTAGAAATATAGCTATAGGATTTATATAGGTGGGATTTTTGTTGGGAAGGGTACCTAATTCAAAATATGTAGACCATGATATAGTAGACAAGACAAAGTTTCCAGAGTTTGAGATGGAAAAGTATTCACAAATGGTACCCAATATGGAGGGAGGGGCATATATTGTAGATCCACTCGATTAAGCTTCAAGACAAGAGAAATTTTTCATTGTGGGCCTCTTGAAGATCCCACTTTTTGGCTGACGTGATGAAATCAATGCTTACATAAAGAAACTATTATTATGTGTTCACGGTGGATTTTTTTGGCTTGATAGGTGCCTCTCAACTGATACATATATGGTGGAAAGAACTACAAGTCTACCAATGCAAGGGGTTTAAGGAGAAGGAACAACAAATTGTTGCTAAAATCAAGGACAAATATGGGTTGGATAAAATCAATCGAGCTTACAAGGTAGCCTCAATTGATGATCATACAGTCTGATTTGCAATGCGGATCATTTCTATAAAATTGTTGAGAAAATGTCAGTTGAACCAGTTTCCTATTCTAGTGATTGCAGTGGCATAACAATGTGTTGAAGGTGTTCAAATGAACTAGGAAATGCTCATGTTGAACAAGTTCTTAAGTGTTTTTTAGGACACTCAAGAAATGGGTAATCTATTTCTTTATTCATGGCTATTGCTACTAATCACTTTAGTTGCATGGGAAGAACCTGTAGACTCTCACTTTTCTAAGTTACCACCTGGCTTCCCTTATTCATTTCGTTATGGGTTATTAACAATCAATATTGGAAATAGGATTATATTGTTACTTTTTACCTATATAAGGAGGCTATCCAATTAAGTATTAAGGAGTTTTTTAGGATTGAACCCTGGTTTTTCGACCTTTTAAAGCATATTATTTATTTTAAGGAAACCCCACAACATGGAGGGACCCTAAAAATGAATGTTTGATGACACATTACAAGTTGAAAGAACAAGATATAGGTCAAATTATTCATGAATGGCTTGCAAAGTGGAGAGTGTCGATTCTTGTTGAAGAGAAATCTCCACCTATGTCGAAGGAAGAAGGCCCTAGGATTCAAACAAAGAAGCAAAATAATGGGAAAGGTAAGGATTGAAAAAAGACTTAGGTTGAGGAACAATTTAATTAGGCAGTGGGAATAGGGGAAGTGGGTTGAGTATAACAAGGCCCTTCAATATAAAAAGATCAAGGATGGTATTCAAGTGCTACATAGAAAGGTCCCTTGACCAAAGGAAAAATAAAATTTATAGAGCCACAAGTAGGAAGAATAACCAAGTGGAAATCTCATAAGGAGCCAGTAATACTAGCTTTAATAGAAGATGATGTGGAGCTCCTAAAAATATATATTTAAAGATACTAAAGATGATATTTGGAGGATTGGTGTTAATGCACAATTGAATCTCTATGGAGGATTAACAAACCATATTAGTGGGATAAAAGAAGTATTGTAGGGAATTTGGATCACGTCAAATCCAAAATATGCAGCAACAAGAAAGTCAGGGTTGTCACAGTCTATGTCAAGGATTCCACCAAAAGTTGTAGTAAGCCCACCATGAGCATTAAAGTGTCTGGAAATAGATTGCTAGGTGGGTATTGAATGATTGAGTTCTCTTGATTTGCACTAGGGAGAAATACCAATGCATACTCTGCATACTCTTCACTTCAGTGTCGCAGAGAAAATAAAATCTCAAGAAAAACACCACTACAATCATATGATGAAAGAAAGTAAAAAATATGTACAAATCGTAGAGAGTTATTAGGTGCTTCAAAAGGAACATGATGAAGTGGTTGATCAAAGATAAATACCACAGAAAGCAATAGACATAGTCTACAGTGAATTCCCATAAGTTGAGATGGAATAAGAAACACTACTTGGAAGTAAAATGTTAAATTTGAGCAAATTTATTAAGGTCTTTAGAGAGAAAATCCATTATTTGGAAGCTCAAGGATGCCAAGTATGCCGCAAGAGGTAAAAACCAAAGGGATGTTGAATATAAAACTTCCCTAACCGATATTAGGACATTCGATGAGGAATGCATGCAACTACTCAATGAAAGTGCACAAGCCTAGGAAGCCCTGATGGACAGTGAAGGGTTATAGAAAGCCACAATTTAATTGGAGAATGCATAGGTTAGAGATGTGAAGCTAAAAGAATCGATAAAAACAAATTCCACCAAATGAAAGGATGACCAAATCGATAAAGAAAAAACACTTGCAAATGGAACTCAATCATCTAAGGTAGGAGCAGCAGAGCAGGAATCAAAAGGTAGAGGCTCTACAAAATGAAGTGATTTGAGAATATGATATTATTTGGGCAGAGCATTAGGAAATCAAGAAGATCATTCAAATCACTAAAAAACAACTACATGGTGGGGAAACTATGGAGGCGGTTGTGAATCTACAAGAGCATGTTGAAAAAGTGAAAAATATTGCTAAGTCAATAAAAGACACCTATGGACAATATTTGTTGAAGTGGAAGACACCTGAGCAGCCTTGAAGTGGCTTGGGACAAGCCACATGTGATTGTTGGTGGCTTGATGGCCCTAAATATTTTTTGTACATTTGGAAAAATAGTTTCAGTGTGAACAAGGTTAAAGAGAAGCCATCCAGGGAAGCGATATTAACTATGAAGTAGTGAACAAGGAATAAGGAAGCGAGGAGTTTTGATAATGCCAATGTGAAGTTAGTAAGGAAATGTTATATTTTTTTCCACTTGTATTTATGATTCCAAGTAGTGGGCGTGGGGGATGGGGGTTGTCAAAAATCCTATATATATGTAAGGTTTGGGAATTTTTGGGGTTACCTATAGTTAGCAAGTGAGTGAATGTATTAAGTTGGTGAGAAATTTTTTGGTTTTTTGTCGAAGTTATGTAATATGAAGTTGTTGTAGGAAAGAGTCGCAAAGAGTTGTAAATATATGCAGGATTTGTACGTAAATCCATTGTAATAGAGGAAGAATAAGTTTGTAGGCTATGTGTATAGACAAAAATTTCTTATTTACGGTGTCTCATTAATAAGAAAATCATTTACATGGTTTTCTCCCATCTTGGATTTCCATGTAAAATCAATGTGTCAAATGTATGTGAATGTTCTTATAATGTGTTGTGTTTCTTTCTTCAATTATTCATAATAATGAATGAATGTTGATTAATGAGAAATTTTACGAATGATATGAACACTACATAGTTAATGAATACATTTTGTTGCTAGTTAAATACCATTCATGGAATTTCTATGATTTGTCAAAATCTATGATCCATTGAATATTTGTTATGTTGAGGGTTATGGATGTTGGATTGCTCCCCTTTTCTACTGCAGAAACTTAGTTCCTACAGTTCCCATACGTACCTCATGTGAGACTCCATCTGCTTTGCAGGTTATGCCGAAAGGGCCAACACCTTTTGGGTCTATATCTTGGTGTTTTTTGGTGTGTTTATATTAAGGTTAACTTGGGTCGAGGTAGAATTGTTCCAACACTTCATTTTTCTTGTTCTTTGTCCATCTAAAAATATTGCAGTTTTTGGTCTGTAGCTGAAATATTTATGTATCAAGTTACTAGGAACTTAGTATTTAAATATAGATAATTAAAGTAGTCATAATCAAATTTTATTTCATCTTGTTTTTTCATATTTCTTGGTGACATGCCCTTCTATAGAAAGTTGTCTTCAAAAATTAATCCAGAGAGCTTGTTGATTCCTTGGTGATCTACAAAAGAAAAAAGCATTTACCTATAATACATGATGATATTCTAGAGGAAAATAGATAAAAGGACTATATTTTTACAATAAAAATCAACAATTGTTACAAGTAAGGCATAAAATATAGTTCTAAAAGGGACACACAAAAAATTCCATCTCTTTACTTGTTAATGAGTGGTGGTCAACCTCGACTACTTAGTAGTGTTTCAACGATAGCGTTTTCAATTAATGTTTGATTGGAGTAATTGAAAATCCAAATTAAATTATTTTTATAGGGATATGTATAGTAGAAGTAATTTTTCAAATTGTTTTAAATTTATGTGTCAAATAGGTTAAGGAACTTCGTGCATGATAGAGTTATTTTTTATTTCCATCCTAGACCAACATTTACTATTTTGGGCACGCAGTTTTTGTTTGATGGCAAATCGACATGATTTGAGTGGAGATGAAATTATATTCATGTATGAATATCCAATATAAATATTTCTTATAAAACTTAATAATTGATGCGTCTAATATACCAATAAATAATATAGGAAACTGAGTTTCAACAGTGCATAATTAAGAAAACAAATTAGTACTTAGGGTATAACTTGTCCATATGATATTGAAATGAAGTGATTAAAGTTGGTATGTAAATTATACAATGAGGTATATATCCCTTAGAAGCAGGTTTTTAAAATTCCTTCATTTGACCCCTCAAATATTGATTGTTCCAACTCAGTTCCTCAATTTCCTTCTTGACATCTAGTAAGTGTTTCCAAATTGAGTGATTCAAATTGGGTTATAAACTATATTTCAAGGGATATTTTATGTAGAATTAGGCTTTAAAAATAGACCCATATGGTCTCTCAAAAAATGGCTATCCCATTTTTTTTATTTTCCAGTAAATTCATCAACCCAACATGCCCTAACAATGCAAATTCATGGGAAGTCTTTCAAGTTTCCTGAATTCAACAATACATAACTTACCTCATTGAAATTTATTTCTCATTTTGATCCTCCTCTAGTGGAATCCTTTTTCAATAGTTCCTTCTTCGTCTTGCCATATTTTTTGTAAGGAGGTTAGTACTTTGGGTGGCTCTTATTGTACCACAAAATCATCCCGTTGGGTTTTTATTTTTATTCATGAAAAAAAATACATCAAAAATTTAATTTGATGAAATTAATTAAATTATTATATTCATAAATAAAAACAACATGTTGAAACTAATGACCAAAACTATCAATTTCAACCTATGGATGTTCCTAGAACCAATACAAGGTTCAATTGCACCTTTGGTAACTCATCAAAAATGAGTCCAAAATGATAGGATTTTTAATTTTCTTCTTATTTCTTAGAGGACAACTAAGAATTCTATGCATTAATAGTCAACCCAAGGTTCATTGGAACATGTGAGTTACCATGCACTATATATGAAGGCCACAATTTTATCTTACACTAATTTATTTGTTGTAAATTTGTAGTCCAATAACCTTACTTACACACATTGGTATGAATAGTTACACAGTCTTCGAAAGAAATTAGCCAACTAAACAAGTAATAGAGCACAGTTTCAAGGAATGTAAATCAAACGATCAAAAAATAAATCACATGACAAGTAAATTCACACCATACTAGAAACTAAATGCTAAAATTAAATACTCATCGTGCTGGAAAGTAAATGTAAAACTCAGTTCACAGTGCTAAAAATTAAATTTACACCACACCTTGACCAAAAGGTAAATTGAATTTAAATAAAATTTAGATCATATCCTTTCCAAATACAGGTTACTGCTTCTAATGTAGAGTAGTAAATATGGTCATTACATTAAGCACAAGGATTGTAAAATAAACTATTAGAAAAACATGATCGCAAAGCATTAACAATAAATAATAAATAAGATGCAAATATAAAAACACATTACAAGAGAGACAGAAATATAACATGGTTCACCCAAGATGGGCTATATCCACACAGAAATTTCTAGTCCTTCTATTTGTATACCATCCAGCAAAATCAAGGGATACAACCCACAACATACCTGGTGCACTTCCTCTTCACTTTCTCACAGCATCTCTCACATAATCACAAATATTGTTTTACAATGATACAATACGATACACAACCGTATTACAATGCCTTTTTTTATAAATGGAATACCATGGTAAAATACCACAGGATTCCCAAAACCATGGACCCGTAAATCACCCATTATTGACCAAGCCATGACTCTAAAATTACAATATTTTA
Source organism: Pseudotsuga menziesii (assembly GCA_001517045.1). Lineage (NCBI taxonomy): Eukaryota > Viridiplantae > Streptophyta > Pinopsida > Pinales > Pinaceae > Pseudotsuga > Pseudotsuga menziesii. Next base: position 331,292 of record LPNX010610544.1, read on the forward strand.
CAAGTCTTTTTTCCTAAATTTTTGCTACAGGGGAACTACCCATGAACCTAGATAGGGGGGATCCCAAAATAGTTGTCGCCCCCCTCGGACCCCCGTGAAGACTATAGTGGGGAGGCAAGCCCCCCCACACCCCCTGTCAGGTGTTGGGAACCAAACACGACTGAAATAACATCTTTGAATCAGGAAGATCAAGATACACAACCAACTTGCAGAAATCACTAATCTATGGATTGAAATCAAATTGTAGAAATAAACTTCACACATAATAAGAAATGAAAACTATGGATTTTAAACTATGCAGCGAATTAAAACTACATCAACAAAAACTAAATAAATCACACTATATAAAATTATAAAACTAAAATCAATGATGAAACAAAAACTCATGGAACTGTAATTATTTAATTATAATATGGAATTTTGCTCTAACAATCCTCCCCTTTGGAATAGAGATGGAGCTCTCTTTTATACATAAGCTTCATTGAAACAAAAATAACCAATATTAAATTAGATTTAAATAACCTCAAGTGGATTCAACAATTTGCTAATAATTAGCAACTCCAAAACCAACTCATAAATAAACCCAAGATCTTTGTCAACAAATAATAGTTAATATTTATCCAAGATTCTTTCTATATCCAAGATGTTTATGATGTTCCTCAATCCATGGCATGACATGTAGTTGAAGGAAAATTCAAAATATTAACTTTATGTAGTTTTTGCAGCTTTCCTATAGAATTTATGCGGCATCCTATAGAGTTTTTGAAGCTCATAGAAGGATTTGTAGCTTTATTGCATAGTTTTTGAAGCTTCTTGCAGAACTTCCATAGCTTGCAGAAGGTTCTCCAAGTTTCCTATAGAGTTTCTATAGTTTCATGTAAAAATTTTGTAGTTGTCTGTAGAGTTTCCCTAGCTTCCTTTAATATGTCTATAGAGGATCTGTAACTATTTGGGAACTATGATAAAGGTTCTGCTATACTAAGGATTTCTATACTATGGAATGTTCTATAGCACAAAATGTTTTGTAGAAACATTTTAAAAAATAATCCATTGTCCCAAGCAAATAGAAAATACACTAATTCCCATCATGTTAGTCAACAATCAAATGAAATACTAAGATATGTAATGGAAAAACACCTTGAGATTAAAACTTGCATATGAGCATTAGAATGGTCAATACAAGGTTATGGGTAAGTAAAAATGGTTTATAAAGAAGGAAAAATATGATAACAAGATTCCAAATAAAAGTTATATCTACCATGTCAACTTCTGACCGCTAATGATAAAATGACATGTGTCCCTTTAGCAAGTACAAAATGCCAAAAAATGGTAATGTGTCCCATTCACGTTTTTGGAGGAAATAACATATGGAATCTTCTGAGGATCCATGAATGGTGGATAATCGATCAACCATTCTCATCCAATGACCCCTATGTAATCATGGGGAGAACAACTATTACACTGATATTGTGAAAACCATAGGAGGACCAAATGAGCACTAGTTCAACGCATTCTTTCACTAGATTGATTCTTCTTCAATTAAGTCAGGCACATTTGGCATAGAAAAAAGGGGAATTTGTGGCTATTTTGGGGAATTCATCCAATTAAATATTACAGTAAGATACCAAGAAATACATTATAGGATAAAAATGCGAAAATTACAGTAGCTCCAAATTCATTTGCGAATTTGGAAAAGGGCCTCAATTGCCTCTATTTTAGTTGAATACGATAAAGGAAAAGTAAAGGATTCTTATCCGGGGATGGGTGGGAGGGTGGGGGTTAACTTAATTTTTAGGGCTCACATGTCTCTCTTATAGGGATATAAAGGAGATTGCTTCTCATTTACAAGGGGATGGTAATTGTATAATGTTAGGATGCTAAATTTTCTTTGGGTTTTGTGTAAAGGGATTTGGAAAATTTGCACCATCCCTTCTATCACCCTCATTCTTTTTTTCATTATAAATGTTATCTAAAGTCCTTCTTATACAAAGAATAAAAATAGACCCAAAAATGAGATCAAAGAATCCATTCTATTGTTTTTCTATTGTATCAAAGAATAACTCTAAATTTATTGAATAGATAAGGACCGAGGCAAATTTACCACTATATTGAAGCAACAAATGTATTTTGCTTGTTATAATGGATATTTTCTCTAAATGCATGTATTACATTTTATTGAATGAATCAATGGATCTATGTTCATATTTCCCACTTTATATTTTGTTTGTTACAAGAATTTATTATAACAGTAAGCTAATGATGGATAGGAATGATGGACTAAAAAGTGTGGGAATGTACATCCCACATAGGATGCCCTGATATTGTGCTTCTTTTCCTCTCCACAAATATATCTAGAGGATTAACTTTTTCAAGAGAACAACCTGAATGGCAACAATCGCCCTAATTTCACTAAGAAATGATATTTCGAAAAACAATACACAAAATAATCATTAGTTGGAAAACATAGCATAATAAAATTACCTCATGGATACTATACACACCTTATTAAGCTAAATCAACATTAAAAATGGTGTTTTTTTCACTTGAGCAAACTTCGTATGGAAGCACCCATGAGATTTGCATAGGATATGCTATTATACTAGTTTAAATTTTCTAAATCATGTGGAAGCCTTATTTAAAGTGCATTTATGGATCATAATCCTAGTTCAGGTGGTTGTAGGGTGATGTATGGGATGATCTGAAGCCCCTAATTGATCATTGTTGAGTATTTTTGCTTCCAAAGTGTCACAATATAATTTGACACCATAGATTCATACATGCTTATTTTTCCTTTTTATGTATCAATTTCATGATTTCTAGCTGAGGAAGTGGGTTTTTACTCATTATTTCAACATATACATACCTTTCCTTGAGTAAAAGCACTTCTTAGAGTCTCCTTTCCAGTTATCAAGGTGTCTACCTAGAAGAAAAATATAGATGCACAAAATTTTGTGCAAATTTGAGCAAAATCAATGAGATATGGGACCCACTACCAACTATATTAGTCACCTTATAAAGGCTATAAATTGAGGTCTAGAGTTTAAAGAGAATAGAGATTCATTTTGTGTACCCACATGCTGGAGAAAACATAAGCGGTTGCTCCTTGTTCATGATATTAAAATACATAAAGATCTATATCTTTGTTCGATTGTTTTCATGTGGAATTAGGGACTTAAAACTATCTTGTTTTTTTCCTTTCCCATATTCATATGGAGTTGGATATTTGAATATGCTCTAGTGTTGCATGATTGGAGGAACTCAGAAAAAGGTGAAAATAAGCGACGACAGAAAGATCAAGTTTGTAATTGTTGTTATTATTCATGAATGTGTTGGGGAAATTTAATTGTCTAATTAAATAAACAACTGAAATTACCAAAATATAAATTGTCAACCCGAGGAAGTCTTTTATTTCAAAAGTATTTTGAAAGATCTATGCAGGATCAATTCCATTTGACATTGTTAATCTATTGTTATAAAATCAAAAAATCATTGTAGACTAGATCACACCTTCCTGAAAATAAATCAAACCTCAAACATATTCATTGCAGAAGTAAAACCACACTATAAATCTAATCACACTTCAAACATTGTAATAGAAATAAACTCGTATGAAGCAGATTTACATAAATAGGAAAAAAGTGCTATGTTGGCCAACCCTCTGAATGCACTAACAACAAACAATAGCAATGATTACTCTAACACCAATCAAAATTATGAATTTTAAAGAAAAAGATTCACATAATTACCAGCACACTTACAAACCACACATCTACCAACACCTTCTCAGGGAAGAAGGCCCTTCCTCCAATGAATAGGTTCGGGTCTTCACGAATTAGATCTACAACTCCATATTATGAAATTTCCAGCATGTATTATCGAAATGAAATAATTACAATAGAGTTCGGATCGGATTCTACAACATCTGATTCCTACCTCCAATACTATCTACCTTCACTACTGCATGACATTAATTACATATTTATTTATAAAAATCATTGATGAATATCAGAAACTGAATTCCAATGTTGGAATTTGTTTGAACTAATTTCCCATTTTAAAAACCGACCATAACTATGAATCTGGAAATTAAGTATTTACAGAACTAGCCATATCTCTCAAAGCGTGGCTTAATTTTCACAATGGCTTCAAGTGAAATTAATTAGTCCCATGAAGAACAAAACCCATGTCTCGTATTTCTAGATTTGTCTTAATCTGCTCACAATTTGTGTTTCAAATTTGTCTCTTCTTATTTGCCATGTAATTGGTTAAGAATGTTCGACCATGAGTTGTAGTTTCCATGTTGGAACTGGGTATGAATTTAAAGTCATGAATCCATGTCATCAAGTCTAAGAACAAAGTCCATATTGTCAATTTTGATTTTGAGGCATGCTAATATTTCAACCTTATAGGTTGGGACCATGAATGTTATTGTTGCTGCTATGAAAAATCACTTCACAAACCATCATCAATAAAATCATGCACAATAGTCTTTAATTCATCAAAAATAAAGAAAAATAATCATTATTAACCACTAAATCATGAATAAGAATAATATGGTATTTTATGAGTAGTTACAACAAATGTATGGAAAATGGAATGATAAATGAGAAATAATAGGAAGAACAGGGGATGAAATAAGTGCTTAAAGGTGATGAAAAATGGACAAATCCATCACCCAACAAAATTATGATCTCTTTTCTCCCCCCCAAAAATAAAACCTTCTTCTTTATTTACTGTTTAAATTGGGGTTACCCAGATGCAAGTGGAAACCAATAGGAAATTACCCTCCCCAATATGGCATGAATTTTTTCATGAAGATAGGTAGTCGAGGTGGGTCAGTGGTTAAGAGAATAAATGGGGTGTGGATGTCAAGGTATATCATTCAAGTAAGGAATATGGTTTTGCAGTAGATGAGTTTTAGTCAAAGGTGGGAGTTAGACGAGGGAGTTGTATATGATACACAAAGTATAATTGTTCACATGTGAGGTCGAGGCCATTCGCCCATGGAAATTCCTAGGAATTTAACAATAAACCATTTCTGCATTCATGTTTGGATTTTTTAGTTCATTTGTGAGGAAGAAGAGGAAATGGAGACGGGAAGGGAGGATGATGATATCATAAACAATGACCATATATATGAGACTACGAAGGCATGTGAACCTAAAGCCGGGATAAAGATTCCTCTATGTATGGATGAAGGATTCATTGGCGCATGCGGAAAGAATTTTTTCAGGTTTCAAGGAATATAAGTCCCTATATGCCAATGTACCAATTTTGGTAGTAGTCTAAAAACCCATTCAATTTCCATGGAAAGAAGGAAATTAAATAAATTAGTTAGGAAATCAAATTTGGTCTATGGTTATTAATTTAATTTAATTTAATATTTGAGAATGAATATAGTCCCTAGTGTAAATATTTAATTATTAATAAGTTGTTTTATGAGCAAAAATGCATAGGTGGCCCAGGATGGAAGAGCATAAGAATTAGGTGGACCCAATGAGCCATAAGGAATATGGAAGAAAACCATTAAAAATATAGAAAGTGGTAGAAAGTAGGAAAGCAATTAAAATCAGGAAAGTGATAGAAAGTAGGAAAGAAATGAAAAGCAGGAAAGTGGAAGAAAGAAGGGAAGAAATGAAAAGTAGCAAACACAATAAAGAAAGGAAAATCCACATAAAGTTGCAAGTCTCCAATTCAATTGAGGACACATTGGATGAGCTATAGGTCCATGTACAATGCATCTTATCGAAGAAGATAACAAAGCTTATAAAAAGGCGTTGGGTGCACACATTCACATCTTTTTCTAGTATTGAATGTTGAAATTGAAGAGAAATAAGATTTTCAAATACTTGGAAGATGTACAGGCCTTGTCACCATTTGGGAGATGTGCCTCTTGTCACTAGTTGGGAGATGTGCCCCTTATCACCATTTGGGAGATGTCACCCCTTCTATTCACCAAACCAATTGATGAATTAGATTCAGATGAAGGAGAAGAAATTCATCCATTCTCATTGAGTTTTATTGCAAGTATTTCTTGAATTTGAAAGTCCATTCGAAATATATATGAAGGTTGAAGCTCTAGTAGTTCGAAATCTAAGTGATTGGGTGTAATTCTTTAGTTAGTTAGTTAATGTAATTTATGTTAATGGTGATTATTTAGTTTGGTGTGTATGATATAGTTTAATCTATTTTGTGTAATCCTTCCTCTTTTAAAAAATGATTTGCAGTGATGCACTTTCATGCTACATAATTTTACATTTATTGTATTACTCCTCCTATTCTAGTTTGATGCTAGATTTTGACTAGTTTTCAGTTTTAAAGACTTAGACTATCTTCTTGTTGCAGTTGCAACTATTTCCCAAATTTCTAAATAATTGGGACCCTCCTTTTAATTTTTGTCTTGCTTAATTTGTTGGGGTTGCTTACCTTTACTGCGAGTTTGATTTTTTGAGGTTGATTGTTGATTGAATATCTTTTATGCTGATGCTTCCTTTTGACTTAATTTGTGACTTACGGTGATTTCTTATCTTCGCTATTGGAAGTGGTTTGAGTTATGAATTGGGGCCGTATTCACCTACACAGCCGCCGTTGTGGAGGCTCAATAGAATAACGACCCGATCCAAAACCGTGTTTTCAGCCCATGCGCTTTGTTTTTCCCCTTTTTATTTCATCGTCGTCGGAGCACTTGTACTACGTATTGCTGACGTTTTGGATGGAAAATTGTGAAGCACCACGACAGAAGTTTTGACCTTTCCCGATCCCGCGGTCTGCTTTTGTGTTTTTGTTCTTGTTGTTGTTGGCGTCATTTTGGACATTTGAATTGAGGATAAGTTTTTGATCACCATTAGTCTCAAAATCCTTAGTCTATTTGAGTTCCACCATTGTGGCTCTAGAGCGGACTAAACTTCCGCGTTATTATTTTTTCCTTCGCCAATGTGTATGATTTATTTTGCTGATGGTTCGCTTAATGTTAGTTCTTTTTTTCTCTGACTTTTTGACTGGTCTACGGAACCTCTTGTCCTTGTAGCCTCCACCATTGCGGCATTGTAACATACTAATAGTCCGAGACTATAGTCATTTTGAGCTCCGATGCTGGGATTTTTAATGTGTGTTTCGCCGACGGTTTTCATTGTACTGCGGAACTCGTAGCATCTCCATTGCCCACCATTATGGCTCTGTAGTAGGTTGATCAATGATACCTTAGTTGTCCCGCCGCCTGTTTTGTGATGTTTTTCCCACTGAGTGTTTTCGCTGGGATATATATGTATATGTGGGATTGGCCATTATTCTATTATTATCCCTGCATACTCGTACCTGCGCTGTCCTTGTCGTCTCAAACTGGGCATTGTACCTAGCTATCGGGAGCTCGTTCTTGGGCAGCATCACCGTGGAAGCTTTCAGATTCTCCTTGTCGACTACACAACTCATTTCCAGGTAGACCAACCATGATTTTGCCCTTTATTTTGAGTTTTTGGAACTAGGGTCTCGTCCTTGGTTAGGTTTTCCCGCCGTGGTCAATGGGCATATGTGTATGGGTTTATCAGCATATATGGTTGTTCAATTTGACATTTAACGGATGGGGGGGGGGTTCTCATTTTTCCTTGGTGATTATTGTAGAGCTGTTATGAGTTTTCGAGCCTTTTCCGACTGTTTAGGAAACTAGTGCAGACAAGCATTACGCTGTCTGCACCGGTTTTTCTGGGTTTGCGTATGGCCATCCGAGGGGGGAATTTTCCTTTCTTTTTCAGTTGGTGGGCGTTTACCCTGGTTTTGTTTGAAACATTGGAGGGTTTGTTTTTTTTTTGTTGGTGATTTGGTTGCTCACGTGTTTTGGAACTAAGGTCACGTTTTCTTGAGGATAAGCCTCATTTGATGGGATTTATTTTTGAGCAGGGAGTTAGAACGCATTCTACTGAAGTTGATAACGCCAAGGGTTTTAGTTTTGATCAGACTAATTTTTCTTCACATATTTTCATGTTTAGTATCACCGGTAGAAGTTTTAAAATGTTAGCGAGGTTATGACGCCTTTTGTCAATCGTGTTGATTTTAATCGCGGGCATGACTTAGGATTTTTTTGGACCTATATTTTTGCAGAAGTATTTGCTAGTTAGCCCTAGTTTTGTATCTACATAGATTTAGCTATGGAAAATATGGCCGAGGTAAATGCTTATACAATTTTTCTTCATTCTTTGAATACTGGTTAACAGCTCAAAAAAGAAAATCCTAAAGGCATTCTGTTTTGTGACAGGGCAAATTTTCCAAAGACGAGATGTCAAAAAGACAGAAAAAGAAAGCTCCCATTATTGAAGGGGATCCTAAGGTGGAAATTATTACAAAGGTTGAGTACATTTATGAGGATACTAGAGCCACCACCAGTGTGGAACCTGACTACAAGTGGGGCAAGATTTACAGACTGATTTCAAACTAGGAGGTGCCTGATACCGGGTTTGAAGAGTTAACAATATATGCTAATATTGAAAAATATGCCTTGGTGAAGATAGCTACCAGGCCTGAGCTTTTCCCATGCTCAGAAGTGATTGGATGGATTCTTCCTAGGGCAGACATGACTACTATGATTCTGGCCAATACTGCCAAGCAGGAATATGCTGCTTATAGCCCTGGTTATGTATCATTAGCTTATCACTTACCAGAAGCCCAGGTTTACCTAACTGAAGATTGGCTGAAGGAGATTAACCTAGACCTGGTTGAAACAGTAAAAAGAATGATGATACCTGGTAAGAATTTTTGAACCAGGCCATCAGGGGAATATGACACAGCTACTCTAAGAACCCCTTATAGGTTTATTGCGTTAATGCTGAACATAATTTTTGGGAGAGCTCACGATTTTTTTTTTAATTTAGGATGGGTTCCTATTATCTTCAGTGTAGCCACCTAAGGGATTGTATTAAACTGGGCGAACATCGTGTCCAACAATCTCTCAACTTGCATTTCTTCAGCTCTGGGAGGGGTATCTCAGAAAAAATCTGAGTTCTACATGAGCTCCATATTAATAGATTGTATACTATGCACCCAGCCATTTCCAAACCTAAGGTGCATGTGGGACAGGGACAGAACCCCTGTGTACATAGCCTACAAGTTGTTATGGGCACACAAATATTACAGTCATTATAAAGAAATTTGTGAACAATTTATTATGCCCTTGTATACGCTGATTTTCTTGAAAGAATGCAATTGTATGTTTGAAGAGGCATTGAAAGTCATTGAGGAGTATGCTAATTATTATTTCACCGATGAGGGGATGTATATTAGAATGTATGGTTGCTCTAGAGAACCTATGTTGCTCCCCAAGTATGCCACGGATTTTGTGGTGCATAAAGAAGCAATCAGGCAGGTTTTCTTGGATGGTATAGGGAGTTTTTTGTTCAAGCACAAGAAGGCAATTTATCCTCCCATACCTTTTAGACTGGGAAGCTATAAGTTTTCAAAAGTTAAAAAAGTTGATGAGTTTGTACAGGAATTGGAGTATTTCCACTTTGGGGAAATGAAACTCCATAGAAATGATTCTCAGAACAAAGTTGCAGAACATTTCAAGGAAGCCAATGTGCATTTTGAATATACAAACCATTGGGATAAGGATGAAGAAACTTTCAGAAATGCAGAAAATATGACTGCATTAAAAAGAAGATTTAAAAGGAAGATCACCACTAAAGGTGGTAAGGGTCAAGCAAAGCAGAAGAAACCTGATGAAGTGGAGGCTAGGAAAAGAGAATAATATGCTAGGAGACTAGCACAAGAGGTCGAGAGTTGGATTAAGAGTGAAGAAGAAGAAAGGAAGAAAGTTGAACAAGAAGCAACAAAGAATGCAAAAGAAGCTACTAAGAAGGAAGAAGAAGAAAGAAAAAAGAAAGATGATGAAGAGCTAAAAAGGAAGGAGGCTGAAAGTATGAAACTGACAGGGTCCACAACAGATCAACAAACTTCTGATCCTGTAGACACTTAAGAAGTGCACGATCAGGATTGTCCTGACCCTCAAGGGCTTGCTGCAACTGCTGGTAGCAATATAGGGCAGGTTGTTGTTTCTGGATTAAGGATAATACCTTTCAAATAGAATAAAGGGGAAGAAGTCTCAAATTTCAGTACCATTTTTTATGACAGAGAAAAGAAGAGAATTGTGAAAAGAACTGAGAAAAAGGTGGAGACCGGTGGACAATCGGGGATGATGGTTACTGATAAAACCTTGGTACATGGGATAGATAAGGACCCAAGGCTGACAATCCGATATGGAGCAGCATTAATCTACACCTCTGAAGATAATGTAGATCGAATAATGACAGGCCTTGAGCAATCAAGGAAAAATGCTGCCCAATTAAAGGACACTTTGAGGAAGGAGAGGGATGAAAGCAATATATTGAAGAGAAAGTTTGAAGACATGCGTAATGAAGTGAAATCTTCAAAAGCAGAGCTTCAATCCCTCCAAGCAGACAAGATGCCTTTGGAAGTTACCATTGAAAAGACAGGGAAAGATGCTCAGGATAGCCTAGCAAAAGTGTAGCAAGATTATCAAGAGCTAAAGATAGAAAGGGATGAACTGAAAATAGCATGTGAAAACCTTAAGACAAAAAGATACCAACTGTAAAGCAAAGTTGGGGAACTGGAAACACAAAGGGCTACCATGGAGGAGACAGAAAAGCAGTTTCATGTATAAGCAGCAGAGTTTAAGGGACAATTTGCTTCACTAGCAGCATCTTTGAAAGAGGCTAAGGAACAACAAACTAGTATTCAGCCTTTCAAAGAGCATGCCCTAACACAAAGAAGAAAAATGCACCAACTGCAGGTATCCATAGAAGAAGAAAGATGCAGAGTTTTGCAGGTGGATAACAGATTGGAAGAAATTTTGGAAACCACCTCGTATTTTGTAGATAGGTCTCAGGACATTTTGGAAGTCCTGACAGGAAGGATAGGAAGGATGGAGGCCAATGAAGAGATTCTGGTAGACTTACCAGCAAAGGATCAGCAAGGATTAAAGAAGGATTATGACTTATTGGAATTTTCAATAAACACAGCAGAGGAGTTCAAGAAGGCTGTAAAGAAAATGAGAGGATCTTGCACCGAGTATTGCAAAAGGATGCTAATCACTTACAACCGGTGCTAGGTGACTGCTGAGTAGAGATTATATGCATTTCCAAAACATCAACCATTCATAGAAATGTTACAGAACAAATATCAAGAGGATGACCAAAGGATCCAACAAGTCAAGGTCCTAGATGCACAGATCTTGAAATATGAAGTGGCTCATTCAGTAGTCAGTGTACAGTTGCTTGAGGATCAACTACACCTAAGCTCAGCAAGAATTGAAGTGATTAAAAATCGGGCTGCAAAGTTTGAAATCAACATTCGTTTTCTTGAGCCTTCTGAATTTGAAAGCATAGCATCTGAATCCCAAGCATGGAAAAAGTTCCTAAACAATCAAGTGGGGCCCTCTACCTAAAGTGCTTTATTAGTTTGTTTAAATGTAACATAGTGTAAATTGTATGAGTGCTCAATATAAGACAATTTTGGGAGATGAAATGTTGGGGAAGCCTAGGAGTCATTTGGGGCAGCCCAAAAGTCTTGCCTTTTGTATAAGTATAGGAGAGTTAGATAGAGGGGGGGCTTTTTACCAGTGAGACTGGTGAGAACACATTGTAAGAGGAACTATTTTGTTTTGCAATATACTATTATAGTTTTTCCTATTGGAGAAAGATTTGGTGGAATGTTCAAATGTTGTTCAATGGATGTTGTTGAAGGGGAACTATTTCGTTTTCAGCCTTTATTCATTAACCGTGAGATCGTTCTAACTTATTGAACCTATGTTATTTTATGAATGTTCTGTGGTTTATTTTATGATAATTTCCACTATGAGTAATGAATGTTTTCACAGACAATGAGCTATCTTGTTGTTCATCCATCTATTCATGTTTATGTGTTTTGAATCAAAGAATAGCTACCTATGATTTTTCTTAATGCATGAACAGTAATACATTACTCATTAAATGATAATCTCACTCCCTAGGGACATCTTAGTTAGTTTTATTTCCTGTTGTGTGTGGTTCAGATGTGAGAGAGTCTGAGACGAGAGGTAAGAACCTGTGCATCAGATTGTGACCCCTCCTCGTATTCTTTATCAATCTGCATTTTAGATAGGCACTTGCATATCATACTTAAAGTTAAAAGCAAAAAAAATATATACAGTGGACCAGGATACAACTGGTAAAACCTTTTAATTTTTGTTACTTGACCTATGGTAGCCGAACCGTAAACTGGATGGATTCCCCATACCAAAAAGTCACGGGCTAGTTCGGAACGTTGACTGAGGAGATTCCCTTGCTGTTGTTGCTTGCGATTTTCCAGGCCTCAACACTTTTGCACCTCAAAATTTTGAACTTAATGTTGTTTTATTAATATGATATAAATTCAAGATCATCTCAGACATTATATCTCCAATTTGTGTCCATCCAGTGTCTTTTGAATTTTCTTGGAAATTGACTAATTGAGCAGTCTCGACCTTGTCATTTGTTTTCTAGCCTCTGGTTTCTGCCTAAATAAAGTCCAAATATTTATTTTAGTGTTTGTATAGTAGGTTTTGGTTTATATACATTCCATCCAATTCTATTATGCACTAGAAGCAGTTGGGTTCCAAAGACGTTTTGGGGACATTGCCTTGAAGCCTTTGGTTTATCTAAAGGAGTCTACCCAGTCGTGATGCACCTAAATAATGTGAAGATGTTGAATTTGGGAGTCTAATTTAGGTTTTTTTAGAATATAATTAAGCCTTATCATATCCTAAACACATCCTTTTGGGGAAATTTGGGGAATTTTATTAATCTATCACAGAATCTAGGGACTAAACACAAGTCTCATCAAAGATTAATAACAATAAGGCATGAAAATGGTGTAATTGTGCTACAAAATGAGTAGCCGCTCTATATAGTCACACAAAGAATGAGTAATACAATACAAGATCATGCTGCAAGCATGAATGACAAAGCAATTTGAAATCCCAGGGAGGTCATTTGAATTGAATGAGTGAGCCTAGCTTAACTGAATGTAAGCCATCGTCCACACTCCAGTTAACCACTAATTAAAACCCTAATTGACTCAATTAAGCCCTAACTAAAGTCGATGTACAATAAATGACTGATTCTAACTGAAAGCAGGTCAGACACATGTCACAACAAGCCAACCATCAAGTGGTAGTGCATCAATGACTCTAATGAACCCCGATGAGGTTAACTGAAGTGTAACTGAACATTAGAAGTGGTTGGAGGCGCCCCTGTTGACTCCAGTTCATTAAATAATAAATAAATAATCAATTTAATGAAGGAAGGATCCTTCACTACTTTTTTTAACTGATTGTAACCATCAGTTAGCAATATGGGGCATTAATGACACTTAGATCACCCCCGGAGTGCTCCAGTTAGCCTCCCCGAATGTAGGAGAAGGCTAAGTTAGTCTCCTTGACTGAAGGTAGGCATGGGTGTGATTTAGCTAATGTCATCTAGTGCTCCTCTGATGTCAATTAAGTCAATAATACTTAGGATAGTGTTTTAACTAGGCCAAATTGACCAAAATGAGTGTGTAAGGTGGTAAATGTCTCCAGCAAATTTTAGTTGTGTTTGAGTCTCAGTTATAAATTCCTATCCCCAAACTAGTCAAAACTAAGTTAGTGTGCTTGAATCTCCATTCAGGTAAATTGCAATGTTATCATATCATGGTCCTATGCACCTATCAAAATCAATATAAAACTCCATAAACTCCGAGTTGAATATATATTGCAAATTACATCTTCAAGTTTGTAGCTATGAGGCTAGTCCCAATCATTGAGGATGAAGATGTTGAGTCATATGAGGAAGAATAAATAAACTACATAGATGGAGTATTTCCATGATATGAGGATGGATAATTTAGTGACAAAATGTACAATGAAGATAAGTGGGATCAACCATCAAAGGATAGATCAAAATATGATTTAGCAAGGAGGATGGTAGCCATGAAAAATATGCCTCATCACTATCAAGAGTCACTCTCTTTAAGGGAAGAGATTCGTAAGAACCAATTCTTCAAAGATTATTTTCAATGCCAATATGGATTTTTTCCCCAATATGTGGATGATACCTCTTCCTATAACAACAAAACATCAAAGGAGGAATCAAGTTGTTCCACTTCTTCAATAAAATAAGAATAAGAAGGATCCAAAGGTGAAGCATCGTCAAATCCATTTGCATATTCAAACATCATGAGGATATTTGGTTTTTATTCAAGAAAAGTCTCCAAAAGTTGTGATCCTAGTACCACTCAAGATAGAGAAGCCTCAATTTTTCTGAAAGAGGATGGAAATAAAGCAGAAGCACCCAGAGATAAAAGAGAAGGAATTCACGTAGATTCGCTCCAATCAAATGAAGAAGTGAGGTAGATCATACAACAAGTTGCAGATGTGAGTCTTGATTTAGAATCCAATGAGGAAGAGAATTCCTGCACCAATATGATCTAAGAATAAAATGAAGAGGAACCATGCATGGATGAATACCCATCATCCCAACATTAGTTTTTTGGAAGTATTGGAGGTGAATCCACTTACATCTTCTTTGTTGGTGATTTATAGATCACTGCAAAGGAGATTGGCATGATGGATTCTACTCATGAAGAGAATCTAGTTTCTAGTGTTGATGATCATTTGTTGTAATCTCACAGATCACATAAGGTTACCAATAATACATACTAAAACATAACTATAAATCAGAGACAAGAGACAAGAATGGATGAGATAATAGATTATATTAATGTAATGAGTTCATACAAGGCAGAGAACTGAACTGAGTTCTCGTTTGGCTCAACAGCCTAATATATACAATGTACAGACAGTTACAAAATAACTACCTGTCGGTTTGGTGAACTGACACGACTTCTAGTTAGCCGACCTAATCTTTCTAGTTAGTCGACCGACCGACTTGGTCGGCTAATCGACTAAGTTAGCCCATCGACTTAGTCAGCTGATCGACTAAGTCGGTCTTCGTTCAAGTAAACTTCGTCAACTTGCTCCTTCTACATCTCCCCCATGAACAAAATGTTTCTTCGTCCTGAAGAAACATGTAGGTACAAAAAATGAAGCTCTGTTGAACCATTGAAGAATGCTATTGCTGTGGACTGTGCAGGCAGATGGTTGGTCTCTTCTGGACGTAGACTTCGACGATGGCCGGAGCTGTGATGGCAAGGTGATGCTGAAAGTCCATCCAACTTTGTAAATCTTTTTGGATGTCGATCGTTAATGTTGTTAAACTTGATAGGATTGACATCTTTTCTGAAATGGGGACTTCTGTGACTTTCTCCATATTGGGGCCTAAAGCTTGGTTCTTCTCTACTGCTGCGTCGATGAGTCGTTTAATCTGGGGTTAGATGACATCGACCTTTTCTAAGTTTGGTAGAGCCTGTTGCACCCACTGATGAGATGCACGCTCTAGCTGCTGCAGATTTTTGGTCTCCAGCACGATCTGTTCCTCTATTGTCTGTCTGAGTGCTGCCTCCGTCATTTTCCTACCTTCCAAATCTTGAATGCCTTGTCTCGTCTGCCTTGTCTGCTGATAGACCTGCCCATAATGAGTAGGCCAGTCGCGTAAGACTTCTTCTGTGACGACAGATTCCTCCATGTGGTCCTGGAGCACCTTGTAGGCCTCTGAGAAGGTAGTGTGTTGGGATAGGAGCAGTCGAGCAGTCTCCTCCTTTTGTTCTTCCTTAGTCTCTTGCATTCGGACCTAGATGGTCGATACCATAGTCTCGAAGAGCTGGTATGCTCTTTCAAGTGGTCAATCTGTGTCGAATTTGACAGGGCCTGGTATCACGGTCTGTGCTAGAGCTCTGCATTTGCCGAGAAACTCGACTTCTTCTGCATTTTTGGCCGTAATCTCTTTATTTTTCCAAACCGTCCTTAGCTTTGCTTCTTTGGCCATGGTTTTGAGGAGCTGGACGACCTCTGGGTCGGTCAAGGAACTTACATCCCTTAAGCTTATCCAGAGGTTGGAAGTTTTGGTATGATGTGCTTTCTTCTTCTTGTGTTTGTCAGCCTCCGGCTCTTGGGTGCCTTCAGCAGTTGAGGTTGGGTCTGTGGTCTGGGGAATGGAAGTCGATGGATTCTCTGGTTGGGGGGTTGGTATGACTACGTTCGGCTAAGAAGATGTATGTGGTTGTGATAGGTCTAGTTGTGAATCTGGTGGTGGTGGGGGGGGTGGTGATAGTGGTGGTGGAGGTGATGGGGTCGGAGAGGGAACTGGGGTGGAGGGGTTGGCTGAAGTGTGTGGTGGGCTTCCGTTGGAAGAGATACCTGCTTCCGAAGGTGTGGTGGGTAGGTTGTCCTTGGAATCGGTGATGATTGGCTCTGTAACAGACTTTGATGCTCCAATTACGTCACCTTGTTGGTCTCAGGTGAATGTTGTTGTAACGGTTGCATAGGGATTTTTGCTTGCATAGAGAGGAGCTGTCGTTTGTTTTGTGGGCCGACTGAAACAGTGCAGGTAGCATTGCGAAGAAAGCTTTAAGCTCAGCATCCTGGTCGACCTTGGATTTGACTGTCTCCAGGATTTCTCTTCCATATACGTTGTGGGGATTGTCCGACTGTTGTACTGATGCTTGCTCCTCGACTACGAGTGTCGGGGATTGTGTGGAGGGGTCGACACAAGGTCGACAACACTTTTAGGCATCGGTGTCATTTTTTCTTTCTTCGGTCGACCCTTCGGAGCTCCTGCGTCTAGGTACCGTTGAAACTAAGTTTCAACTGATACTTTATTTGTAGCAGCATCCTCGACAATGTTGGCAGCTGTGGATACTAACTCCTCCTCCTCGTCGAACAAGTCAGCAAGAAGAAGTTTGCGCTTACCCTTGCCTTGTTGTAGTTTTTGGGCCTTGATTCTCCTTGTGGCGATAGCTATCTCCTTGTCCAGCTTCTTAATGATGCTTTTAGATAAAGCATATTTCGAGTCGGCGTCCTCGACTTCACCTGTTGGTATTTGAATTGGGTCGACAGTTGCTGGAGCCGAAGGGGTTGTTTGTTGCTATGTTTGTGCTATTGGTTGTTCTTGTTCTGTCGGCTATGGGTCAACTACCTTTGCAATCGGAGGTTTGACAGTGATGTGTACCCGACTAGTGGGCTCGGCCAGGGTGTCCTCCGACACAAATGTGCTAATGTAAAGATTAATCTTGTAATATTCCTCTTTTTCCTGGTCGGTAAGTGGCTCTGTGATGGTGAAGTCGACCTATTTGGAAGCCTCAGGTATTTGTATTTTTCTCTGAGCCTGTCAGGTCAACTCCTGAAAAATCTGATCGACTGTCGGATAGTAGTCAAGGTCCTGGGCTTTGGGGTCCTGACCTTGCATGTACCAGACCGACGTGTGGTCAAGTTCTAACTGTATATGGGAGTTTGCAGGGAGGTTTCATCAGATGTTCTGGGGCACCCTCCACCTCATCGTGCGAACCTTCAGCTGCTGAAACCAATTTTCCAAGAAGACTTTCCCCTGTGCCAGCTCATGCAGGGTTCCTTTTTGTGAGAAGGGTTTAAATCGGTTCATCTCGAACCTGGTCGGCTCCTGGAATACTGGACTGCCTTCTGGACAGATATGGTACATGACAATCCAGAGAATGAGAGAGGGGAACTTGATCATACCTCCCGTCTCTTGGCATCTTTCGCAAATGGTTTTGACCATGTCGGCAACATAGTCTCCCCATCAGTAGATCCAACCGTCGGTCGTGATTGTGTCAACAGCCTCTAGCATCTCCAGTTTGAGGTCCCTGCCGCAACCGGCTAATGTAAGGGTGATGGCAATGATTTAGCCACAATTTGTGGCCTCCGTGTCGCGATCTGGCCAATCATCAGCCCCTTGGAATTCTTTCCCGATGGTGAGCCCATAAGATCTTCGACTAACCCTTCTTTAATCCCAATCGGTACAGGGTTTCCTTGGTTGGACAGACCAGTAAGTCGGGAGATAACATCCCCGGTAATGTCGATTGGCCTGTCGAAGTAGAATCGGCCATTGTGGTACCAGCTGATAATGAATTTGACTGCTGCTTCTTTCGTCCCACCAAAGATTGCCATTAGTGGGGCGTTAGGGTAGTTGAAGATGGTGCTCTTCCAGATCTTCTCAGTGGCCTGGGTCATCCTTTTGTCGACATAGGCCCATTCTTGGATTTTTGTCCATAGTTTCTGCCATTGGCCGTTTTGGACTTTGGCATTTTTGATGTTCTTTAATCAATGGACCAAAGGTGTGTCCTTTGCCTGCAGCTCTCTCGCGTTAGCCGTTGCTCGGGTCAGTTTGGGTGCCATTGTGTCGGGTTGGTCGAAGGTGTTACAGGGTTCTTGGGGTTTAGTCGACTGAGATTGCAGATGCTCTGTGGATAAATGGTGTGGTGGATGGACCTTCGACTGTCTGGTATTTATAGGCGTGGGCGTTTTTGCATGCAGGGATGGACGTATTAATGGAGAACTGGACAGTCTGGCTGTAATACTTGAATGGGACTTAATGGCGGAATGCGTGCGGTGCTTGAGGCCATTAATGCATGATGGGACTCTTGAGGTCGTCAGTCAGTGTCAGAGGGGAAAATGGTCAGTAGAACTAGTCGATGAGGATGGTCGAAGATGATGATGTCGGTTATCGAAGTAGTGAAATGCTGTCATGGTTGTTGAGTGTGATTGTATTGGTTTGTTTTGGACATTTTTAGGTTTTTATGGGTTTTTGATTGACGGTTAAGGCCGTTTTTGTTTTGTAGTCTTTGTAACGTTTAAGTCAGGCTCCATTAACAAGCTTTCGAAATACTAGGCCCTGTAATGTCTTTAGACAGACCGAGCCATTGGGGTGTATTTCGTCGACAATGTAAGGTTCCATCCATTATGTATGTTGTTTCTTGGGTTTTCCTTTGAATCGACTATTATAAAGTAAAGCAAGGTCACCGACTAACAGGTTTTTGTTTTTGATGTTACGGTCGTGCCATGCTTTCTGTTGTTGTTTGTGAATTTCCTGGTGCTGAATAGCCATGAGTCTATGTTCTTCGAGCTTACTAAGTTGAAACAGTCGGTCCTTTCTTACCTGTTCAACATTGACATGTAATAGTTGTGCAATAATAGGTGTCTGCTGTCAAAAATGTAGGGGGACGACTGCTTATTTCCCGTAGACTAGTCGGAAGGGGGTTTGGTCAGTTGACCGTTTATATGCTGTCCTATATGCCCAGAGAACAGCAGGGATTTTCTCATCCCAGTTGTCTTTGTCAGTACTGCATATTTTGGTTAACCCTTTTGTCAATGTTTTGTTGAAATCTTCAATCGCGCCGTTCGACTGAGGGTGATATGCGGTGCTTCATCGGTGGTCAATGTGAAATTGGTCGGTCAAGTTTTTGATGGTTTTGTTGATAAAATGTGATCCTTGGTTGCTAATCAATGTGAGTGGGTATCCAAATCTAGTGATAATGTTTTCGTAGATAAACTTAGCAGCTACCTCACTTGAACATGTATCGACGGGTTTAGCTTCGGCCCATTTAGTGACATATTCCACTGTTGTGATGATATATCTTGCACCTGATCATTTGGAAGGGATAGGGAAAGGTCCTATGAAGTCTATAGCCCAAATTTTGAATGTGAGGCTAGGGTTTACAGATATCAACGGCATTTCTGTGCTCGACAGAGGTCGACCAAGTCGTTGACATACGAAGTCGACTTGAACGAAGACCGACTTAGTCGATCAGCTGACTAAGTTGATGGCCCGACTTAGTTGATCAGCCGATGAAGTCGGTCAGCCGACTAACTAGAAAGATTAGGTCGGCTAACTAAAAGTCATGTCGGTTCACTGAACCGATAGGTAGTTATTTTGTAACTGTCTGTACATTGTATATATTAGGCTGTTGAGCCAAATGAGAACTCAGTTCAGTTCTATTCCTTGTATGAACTCATTACATTAATATAATCTGTTATCTCATCCATTCTTGTCTCTTGTCTTTGATTTATAGTTATGTTTTAGTATGTATTATTGGTAACCTTATGTGATCTGTGAGATTACAACATTGGTTCCGTTGCCGGTAGTACATGTCTAAAATATATGCTCACATATGATACCAGAGCAGGAGATCAAGGACTGGTGGGACTGTAAAGTTGTGAACTACTTGCAAAATTACGCAAGAAGAAACAGATTGACAGTCGCTGAAGCCAAAGCAAGATTTTTCACAGAGACACATGAAAAATTCATCGAATTAGTGCCACAACTGTTGAAGCAGCTTTTGGATGAGAAATCCGGACGCGACTAAAGAATAGCAGTTGCTAGATAAACTATTCTACAGAGGTCGAACAAATTTGTCGGAGTGGTTCGAGCAAATCCCCGACAACTTCTGTGAGGAGCAAGTAGTCGAAGACCGAACGTCAGTGGAAACTGTCAAAGTGAAATTCTACACAGATTTCATCGAACAATTCTTGTGCTCTTTGTCGACCTTGCTGTTCAAATTATTGATAGCGAACGGAGCAGGCCACATCGTTGAACCTAGACCACCACTGTGCGAATAGCCACCAAACACCAACTGGGCAGAGAAGCAGAGGAAGTGGGAGAAATTTATTGCAGAAAGGGAGTGGGAATACTTCCTGAGCAAGTGATTCGAACTATCCAGGATTTCTAAAAGCGTCGGGTAGGCTATGGGGGGGTAGCTGGTCATGTGTCGGAGGTAGAGTATAGTGGATCCTAGTCGACCTAAAGAGGATAGCCGTCACCAGTAATGAAAATTCGACCATAGAGGACCCAAACAAATAGTATTGTATGAGAGTATGTCGGACATTCAAAAACAGGAAAGGGATGAAAGACAGTAGAGAAGGGAAGCAAGATTTGAAAGAGCCATTGGGCTGCGCAGAGAACAAAACCTTAGGGAGACCGACCGTGAAGAGAATCCACCAGAGTCGGGTCATGACCGACAGGAAGAGGGCGTAGAACAAGAGGTGTCCCCTATGGAGGAAGAAGTATGGATAGAGCAGCCAGAAGCTCTCCAATTAACAGCTCCTGGTGAAGGAACGACCCTTTCCCCATTAAATCCACATACCAGAATATAGACTATTGTTGAAGATGACCTTCGACTAAGAGCTGGTGACTATAGTATCTGGATTCGACTAGGCGACGACACGTACACCAGACAACATCTTGTGATATGTTGACCATTCGAAGGGAACTGGATGACGATTCAAGTGGCACCCTCCCTCTGAAGTATCCACTTTCTCTTACCGAGACATGAAGGAGCACCCCCCCCCTCGCCAAGAACAACTTTTGAAGAAATTGAAAAAGCAGACCTGTGCACACAAATTTTTAGTGGACCATCGACAGTAGAAATCCACAAAAACCCATTGTACGTCGAAGAAGAATCGACCACCGATGGAGGCACAAGTTCCGTCGACCAAAATTCCGCAGGAGCGACTACATCAACAACCCCACCACTTTCACCACCACCCACACCTCCGACCCCGTCGACTTCTGAGAGCAATGAAAGTGATTCAGACATGGGTCACGGATCAGCTCACATTCCTCTATATGAGGGGGATGAAGACCCCATATGACATTGGTTCATCTGTGAGTCGACCTGGGAAGCAAACCAGGTGACAGATGAATACCGATAGATGGCTCAGTTCGTGGGAGCCTTACGGAAAAGGGCCTTGACCTGGTACATGACCTTTTCGGAAAGAAAAACCAGAGCGACAAAAGCTGAGATCAAGGCACAGTTCTTATCATTCTTCAAAACCCCAGACTCTAAGCACCTGGCTACCAAAAAGCTCAAGACAACACAGCAAAAGCCAGGGGAGACAGTCCGCGACTATGACAAATGCTAGAAGGACCTATTAAGCCAACTAGATTATGTTATTGATGAACAACTACTAATTCAATGGTTCCTTACAGGATTATCATAGAAAGTACGCCGACATATCAATCTGGAAACGTTCAAGACATACGAAGATGCACTGACCAAAGCTCTACAGGTGGAAATGGACGAAGATATACCTGCGTATCCGATGGACCACAGGTTAGAAGAACAGCTCAAAAATGTGCAGAAGTCTTTGAAAGAACTGACCCTCAAGAATCAAGAAATATGGTGTACTAAATGTTCCATGGCCGGACACTCGAAAGATAATTGTCGACATGAATATAGTCGACAAGACGTCCGCTTTGTGCAAACTAAAACATTTTGCGACATTTTCCAGGAGCACGGAGATCATTCTACAAAAGAATGTCCGTTTAACATGAAGAACGCAAAAGCTTTCGGGTGCGCCATCTGTGAGACAAAAAGTCACAACACGGCCGACTGTCAATTAAACCTGAAAAACTGACAGAATTATTAGGCGGTCTACCAGACAAATGCAGTAGCGCAAAACAATGAGCAAAATACTACCAATGACCAGAATGGGCAAAGATACGAAGGATATGAGCACCGGTACGACAATCGACGACAAGGGTTTGGAGGAAGAGGTCGATTCGTCAGGAATCGCGACATATGGCCGCATTGATCTACCTAGTGCTTTATATGTCATAAATAAGGGCACCGATACACCGACTGTCCATACAAGGACAGGACTGATCTGAAATTCTGTAACCATTGTGGAGTAGGCGATCACTCTCTGGAGGATTGTCCTACCATGTTAGAAAAAATCAATAACAATAAAAATGTTAATGTCTTGTCTTGTGTAAAAAAGCATGATGTGCTAACTACTAAGAATCTACATATCGTTACTCAACAAGGCACAAAAACAGGCCCTGATAATCCCCAAATTAGTAAAATTAAAAACACAAATGGTTATCCGGATCCTATGAAAGAAAAACAAGCATATCAAGAAGCCACCCACATATTCCACGACATTGCACAACAAGAAGACATTATTAACATTCGACTTAACATGACACGGCAATTAACCCATCTCATTCAAAACGACAAATCCGTAGCCCAGTTCATTGATTTATTACATGAAATAAAAAGTCCTAATCCCGAAAAACAAACTAAGAACATATGCAGCCTAAACCAAAAAGACAAAAACGATGTCGACCCACTTATCGACCTGGAAATCGAACCGACAAGTAGTTCTTGATTTTGGATCTCGGGTAAATATCATGACCAGGGACACATGGGAAAAGATGGGAAGACCTCTACTCTACGAATCAGGTATTTACCTAAAACTCGTCGACCAAGGTCTCATTGAACCCATTGGGGTTTGGAAAGATGTTGACATGACCATCAAAGGAATTTCAACTAAGGTTGATTTTGAAATCATCGACCCAAAAGAAGGATCTAGCTCCTTCCCAGCGCTAGTTGGTCTACCTTGGGGACGAAAGATGAAAGCCTCCATATCCTTAGACAAAGAATGAATTAAGTTAAAAGTAAATGGTCACAAAGTCATTGTACCCATTAATCCTACCCAAGGACAACCTTGGACAGAACTGATTGATGAGGAAGTCGATGTTAGACAACTTTACCAGATCCATAACACTACCGACTATACAGAGCCAAACATCTATGGGGAACTTCACTTAGGTAACCAAGAATCAATTGATTATAATTCAGATGCTGAATTATATGATTGGGAAATGGAAAATTATGAAACACAAGCAAGAGGGTACTGGACTATACAAAAAGTACAGAAAAAACCCACCCGATAGTGCTTCATTGTATCAATTATCCCCGAACTCTTTGAAAAGAAAGTCAGGGAATGACCTACCTTACAACCAACCAACTTACACACTACTCAACTACCCAGGTATAAGGAGAGGGAATCCCCAGTCATGCACATTGAACAAGTATCTAAAAATATTGGAGAACATGGCATACTTTAAAGCTTAGTGGAAACATTTACAGGTCAAGCAGCTAGGTGGTGGGACACCCATCAGACAAAATTGCAGAGCTAGACAACTGCTTCTACTTTCTTTGTCGAACAGTTTGGTGGAAAAATGTTAACCTAGGATGCTCAAATACCTCTCTTTATCCAAGGTCAAGACCCAGAAGAACACATTAAGACTTTTGAAAAGGAGTGGAGAGGACTTGGATATAAAGATGAGAGAGCCTGGCCACACTTGTTCCCTTCAACACTAGTCGACTTACCCAATAAATGGTATAATATGGAGGAAGCTCGAGGAGAAACCTTCTTTTGGCATGAACTTAAACAAAATTTTATTCAGGACTTCTAGTTCATACCTCAAAACAAACAATTGGCTGGGACAGCACACCAAATCAAACAATTTCTCCAACCGACAGAAAAACAACCCTTCCAAGACCATCGACAAATCAAGGACTATAACAAGATACAAACTGAATCAAAATCACAATCGACACATTTACACTTAGAAAATGAACACACGGAAGGTAAATTCTTCAGATGGAAGATTGACCACATTGAAACAACCAAACTAATCTACTCAATCTTGAAAGTTGAGACTACCGACAAACCAGATCTTGACAGAATGACTGCAGCCGACTTCCCTGCCACATTCTCACAGTTCACAGAAGGAAGTCAACCAATCAATGAAGCTAAAGCACCAGAGTGGCTAGATGCCAAAGTGAAAACTAAGGAGGTCGACATTTCAAATGACGACCGACAAAAAATATCCAAGATTGGTGACTACGGGAATGAACAGCAGACCACTGAAATAGTGAACTTACTTAGAGAGTTCCAGGATGTCTTTGCAAGGGACTATAAAGACTTAAAAGGCTTAGTACAAGATATGGGAGACATGAAAATAGATACTAAACCTGATGTCCTACCTGTCAAGAAAATACCTTATAAACTCACTCATAAGTACAAAGACATAGTTAAAAAGGAAATAGACAATATGTTAGCAGTAGGGATCATTAACCCCATCGATCAGTCCGAATGGGAAAGTCCCATGGTCGTCCAGCCAAAGAAACATGACCCGAAAAGGTTGAGAATTTGTGTAGACTTTAGGGAGCTTAACAAAGTCACATTGACAGATCCATTTCCAACCCCCTATGCTGATGAAATCTTAAATGAAGTGGCAGGACATGAATGTTATTCCTTCACAGATGGATTCTCAAGGTATAACCAATTACCAATAGCAAAGGAAGACCAGAGAAAGACAACATTTGTCTGTGAATTTGGATCTTTTGCTTACAGAGTTATGCCTTTTGGGATAAAGAATGCACCTGCAGTGTTTTCCTGAATTGTTGTCAAGACCTTCCAAGAATATATCTATAAGACCATGGCAGTATACTTCGACGATTGGACTATATACTCCACCTTAAAAGATCACTGCACATGGCTCCGACTTATGCTGGAGAGATGTCGACAGATTCAACTCTCCCTGAACATTAATAAGTGTATCTTTATGACCCCTATAGGAATACTCTTAGGGCATATTGTCTGTAAAGATGGTATCAAAGTCGATTTTGCCAAGATTAAAATCATCCTTGACCTGAAGCCCCTAAAAAATCCTAAACAAGTTCGGGTGTTACTTGGACATACAGGATATTATAGGAAGTTCATAAGACACTATTTAGACATGACCTACCCTCTAGAAGAACTACTAAAGGAAGACCAAGAATTTAAGTGGACAGAAGAATGCCAGATCTCCTTCGACAAACTTAAAAGAAAACTGGTCGAAGCCCCCATACTCAAATTTCCAAACTGGTCAACCAAATTTCATGTGCATATCGATGCCTCAGGAATAGCAATCAGAGCAATCCTGACTCATCCAGGGGATGCCAGGATGGATTAACCTATAGTGTACAGCAGTCAAAAATTAAATAAGGCTGAAAGGAACTATTCGACCACTGAAAGAGAAGCCCTAGGTATGGTCTTTGCTCTCCAAAAGTATCAACATTACCTATTGGCCAACCCTTTCACATTTTATACCGACCATCAAGCTTTGAAGTACCTTGTTAATAAACCCCTTCATCATGGACCTGCAGGAGGACATTTCCAAGTAGACACCACTACAAAGAAAATCCAACAGTCAGAATTCTAGTGGCCGACAATCCACAAAGATTGCAAAAACTTCATTAGTCGATGTGACAGATGTCAGCGACTTGGTCGACCTCTGCTGAGCACAGAAATGCCCTTGATATCTATAAACCCTAGCCTCAAATTCAAAATTTTGGCTATAGACTTCAAGGACCTTTCCCTATCCCTGCCAAATGATCAGGTGCAAGATATATTATCATGACAGTGGAATATGTCACTAAATGGGCCAAAGCTGAACTCGTCGATACATGTTCAAGTGAGGTAGCTACTAAGTTTATATACGAAAAAATTATCACTAGATTTGGATGCCCACTCACATTGATTAGCGACCAAGGATCACATTTTATCAACAAAACCATCAAAAACTTGACCGACCAATTTCACATCAACCACCGACGAAGCACCGCATATCACCCTCAGTCAAACGGCACGATTGAAGCTTTCAACAAAACATTGACAAAAGGGTTAACCAAAATATGCAGTACTGACAAAGATGACTGGGATGAGAAAATCCCTGCAGTTCTTTGGGCATATAGGACAGCATATAAACGGTCGACCGACCAAACACCCTTCCGACTAGTCTACGGGAAAGAAGCAGTCGTCCCCCTACATTTCCGACAGCAAACACCTATTATTGCACAACTATTACATGTCGATGTCGAACAGGAAAGAAAGGACCGACTATTTCAACTCAATAAGCTCGAAGAACATAGACTCATGGCTATCCAGCACTAGGAAATTCACAAACAACAACAGAAAGCATGGCACGACCGTAACATCAAAAACAAAAACCTGTCGGTCGGCAACCTTGCTTTACTTTATAACAGTCGAGTCAAAGGAAAACCCAAGAAACTACATACAGAATGGATGGGACCTTACATTGTTGACGAAATACACCCCAATGGCTCAGTCCGTCTAAAGACATTACAGGGCCTAGTATTTTGAAAGCTCGTTAATGGAGCCCGACTTAAACGTTTAAAAAAAAATGGCCTTAACCATCAATCAAAAACCCATAAAAACCTAAAAATGTCCAAAACAAACCAATACAATCACACACAACAACCATGACAGCAACTCACTACTTCGATAACTGACATCAACATCTTCGACCAGTCCGACCGACCATTTTCCCCTCCGACACTGACCGACAACCTCAAGAGTCCCATCACGCATTGATGGCCTCGAGCGCTGCACACATTTCTCCATTAAGTCCCATTCAAGTATTACAACCAGACTGTCCAGTCTGCCATTAATACGTCCATCCCTGCACGCAAAAACACCCATGCCTATAAATACCAGACAGTCGAAGGTCCATCCACCACACCATTTACCCACAGAGCATCCGTAATCTTAGTCGACTAAACCCCAAGAACCCTGTAACACCTTCGACCAACCCAACACAATGGCACCCAAACTCACCCGAGCAGCGGCTAAGGCGAGAGAGCTGTAGGCAAAGGACACAACTTTGGTCCGCTGATTAAAGAACATCAAAAATTCCAAAGTCCAAGAAGGCCAATGGCAGAAACTCTGGATAGAAATCCAAGAATGGGCCTATGTCAACAAAAGGATGACCTAGGCCGCTGAGAAGATCCGAAAGAGCACCATCTTCAACTACCCTAACACAAAACTAATGGCAAGCTTCAGTGGGACGAAAGAAGCAGCAGTCAAATTCATTATCAGTCGGTACCACAACGACCGATTCTACTTCGACAGGCCAATCAACATTACCGGGGATGTTATCTCCTGACTTACTGGTCTGTCCAACCAAGGAAACCCTGTACCGATTGGGATTAAAGAAGGGTTAGTCGAAGAGCTTACGAGCTCACCGTCGGGAAAGAATTCCAAGGGGCTGATGATTGGCCAGATTGTGACACGGATGCCACAAATTGTGGCTAAAATCATTGCCATCACCCTTACATTAGCTAGTCACGGTAGTGACCTCAAACTGGAGATGCTGGAGGCTGTCGACACAATCGCGACCGACGGTCGGATCTACCGATGGGGAGACTATGTTGTCGACATGGTCAAAACCATTTGCGAAAGATGCCAAGAGACGGGAGGTATGATCAAGTTCCCCTCTCTCATTCTCTAGATTGTCATGTACCATATCTATCCAGAAGGCAGTCCAGTATTCTAGGAGCCGACCAGGTTCGAGATGAACCGATTTAAACCCTTCTCACAAAAAGGAACCCTGCATGATCTGGCACAGGGGAACGTCTTCTTGGAAAACTGGTTTCAGCAGCTAAAGGTTCGCACGATGAGGTGGAGGGTTCCCCAAAACACCTGACGAAACCTCCCTACGAACTCCCATATACAGTTAGAAGTTGACCACACGTCGGTCTGGTACATGCAAGGTCAGGACCGCAAAGCCCAGGACCTCAACTACTATCCGACGGTCGATTAGATTTTCCGGGAGTTGACCCGATAGGCTCAGAGAAAAATACAAATACCTGAGGCTGCCAAACAGGTCGACTTCTCCATCATAGATCCACTTACCGACCAGGAAAAAGAGGAATATTACGAGCTTAATCTTTACATCAGCACATTTGTGTCGGAGGACACCCCGGCCGAGCCCACTAGTCAGGTACACATCACTGTCAAACCTCTGACTGCAAAGGTAGTTGACCCATAGCTGACAAAACAACAACAACCAACAGCACAAACACAGCAACAAAAAACCCCTCCGGCTCCAGCAACTGTCGACCAAATTCAAATACCGACAGGTGAAGTCGAGGACGCCAACCCAGAATATGCTTTATCCAAAAGCATCATTAAGAAGCCGACCAAGGAGATAGCTATCGCCAGAAGGAGAATCAAGGCCCAAAAACTACAATAAGGCAAGGGTAAGTGCAAACTTCTTCTTGCTGACTCGTCCGACGATGAGGAGGAGTTAGTAGCCGCGGCCGTCGACATTTTCGAGGACGCCGCTACAAATAAAGTATTAGTTGAAACTCAGTTTCAACGGTACTTGGACACAGGAGCTCCAGAGGGTCGACCGAAGAAAGCAAAAACGACACCGACGCCTGAAAATGTTGTCGACCTTGTGTCGACCCCTCCACCCCCATCCCTGACACTCGTAGTCGAGGAGCAAGCATCCGCACAATAGTCGGACAGTCCCCAC
Organism: Pseudotsuga menziesii; assembly: GCA_001517045.1. Taxonomy (NCBI): domain Eukaryota; kingdom Viridiplantae; phylum Streptophyta; class Pinopsida; order Pinales; family Pinaceae; genus Pseudotsuga; species Pseudotsuga menziesii. Next base: position 360,373 of record LPNX010610544.1, read on the forward strand.
GATGTATATGGAAGAGCAATCCTAGAGATAGTCAAAGCCAAGGTCGACCAGGATGCTGAGCTTAAATATTTCTTCGCAACGCTTCCTGCACTGTTTCAGTCGGCCCACAAAATACAAACGACAGCTCCTCTCTATGCAAGCAAAAATCCCTATGCAATCGTTACGACAACATTCACCTGAGACCAACAAGGCGACGTAATTGGAGCATCAAAGTCTGTTATGGAGCCAATCATCACCGATGCCCAGGACGACCTACCCACCACATCTTCAGAAGCAAGTATCTCTTTCGACGGAATCCCACCACACACTTCAGCCAACCCCTCCACCCCAGTTCCCACCACCACCACTATCACCACCCCCCCCACCACCACCAGATTCACAACCAGACCTATCACAACCACATACATCTTCTCAGCCAAACGTAGTCATACCAACCCCCCAACCAGAGAATCCATTGACTTCCGTTCCCCTGACCACAGACCCAACCTCAACTGCTGAAGGTACCCAAGAGCCGGAGGCCGACAAACACAAGAAGAAGAAAGCACATGATACCAAAACTTCCAACCTCCAGATAAGCTTAAGGGATGCAATTTCCTTGATCGACCCATAGGTCGGCCAGCTCCTCAAAACCGTGGCCAAAGAAGCAAAGCTAATGACGGTTCGGAAAAATAAAGAGCTTACAACCAAAAATGCTAAAGAAGTTGAGTTTCTCAGCAAATGCAGAGCTCTAGCACAGACCGTGATACCAGGCCCTATCGAAGTCAACACAGATCAACCACTTGAAAGAGCATACCAGCTCTTCGAGACTATGGTATCGACTGTCCATGCCCGAATGCAAGAGACTAAGGAAGAACAAAAGGAGGAGACTGCTCGATTGCTCCTAGCCCAACACACTGCCTTCTCAGAGGCCTACAAGGTGCTCTAGGACCACATGGAGGAATCTATCGTCATAGAAGAAGTCTTACGTGACTGGCCTACTCATTATGGGCAGGTCTATTAGTAGATAAGGCAGACGAGACAAGGCATTCAGGCTTTGGAAGGCAGTAAAACGATGGAGGCAGCACTCAGACAGACCATAGAGGAACAAATCGTGCTGGAGACCAACAAGCTGGGGCAACTGGAGCGTGCAACTCATCAGTGGGTGCAACAAGCTCTGCCAAACTTAGAAAAGGTCGATGTCATCTGCCCCCAGATGAAACGACTCATCGACACAGTAGCAGAGCAGAACCAAGCTTTAGGCCCCAATATGGATAAAATCACAGAAGTCCCCATTTCAGAAAAGATGTCAGTCCTATCAAGTTTAACAACATTAACGATTGACGTCCAAAAAGCTTTACAAAGTTGGACAGACTTTCAGCATCACCTTGCCATCACAACTCCAACCATTGTCAAAGTCTGCGTCCAGAAGAGACCAACCATCCGCCTGCACAGTCCACAGCAATAGAATTCTTCAATGGTTCGACAGAGCTTCATTTTTTGTACCTCCCTGTTTCTTCGGGACGAAGAAACGTTTTGTTCGTGGGGGAGATGTAGAAGGAGCAAGTCGACAAATTCGACTTGAATGAAGACCGACTTAGTCGATCAGCCGACTAAGTCGATGGGTCGACTTAGTCAATCAGCTGACCAAGTCGGTCGGCCGACTAACTAGAAAGATTAGGTCGGCTAACTAAAATTCGTGTCGGTTCACCGAACCGACAAGTAGTTATTTTGTAACTGTCTGTACATTGTATATATTAGGCTGTTGAGCCAAACGAGAACTCAGTTCAATTCTCTGCCTTGTATGAACTCATTACATTAATATAATCTGTTATCTCATCCATTCTTGTCTCTTGTCTCTGATTTATAGTTATGTTTTAGTATGTATTATTGGTAACCTTATGTGATCTGTGAGATTACAACATCATTGTAGTGAGAATGATGATTTGTTGGATGGAATTATACATGATTCTCGTATGGTGGGAGATCTTACATGTGACAACACACTTTTCATTATCAAAAAGTCATGGAGTGACTAGGAGAAATTACTCTTAGTCACCGAAAAGAGGATGTTGCAAGTGTTGTTAGAAACCAATGGTACACACAAAATTGTTGAGGATCTTATGAGGAGGACGTAGTTGGAGGAATAGAAAAGAGGAAATATTGAAAGTGTCACTAGTGTCCAATTGTGCATCATAAAAGAATCACTTGAAAATATGAAATAATATTTCTTGCAATTATTCAAGGACCAGGATCTTGCTCTCAAATGTGTAGAAGAAAAATCCATGGAGGTAGAGAAGCTACGCATGGAGTTGGAGAGATCACATCCTTCCTATTACACCACAACCAATATCACATATCTGGATGGTAGAACTCATTCTTTGATTGAGGAACCTCATGAGAGGTTCAAGCATGAAGAGGAATCATATTCGCAAGTGTTTGAGAAAAGCATTATGATGGAGGATGCAAGAAAAGAACTTGATTTGATGCAGAAATATCATGAGATTCCATTAAGGGTGAAATAATTATCTCTAAAAGAGGTGGTCGATTACATTTCCCATGGATCAACAAGCCAAAGTGTTTATTCATCCATGGATTGGATGGATAGATACATAGAAAACATGGAGATTCATCAAGGTAAATATTATTTTTGCTTATGTGATAATTATTTTGGTTTTACTAATATCATCATACTATGTGAGAAGAAAGGGTATGCATGTGAGACCTTGGATACTTTCAATACACATACATCCATGGATTGGGTGTGCAAGTACATGGAATATTTAGAACTATCATGCAAGAGAAAATCATATTGCATACAAAGGACGCAAGCAATTAGCTTGTACAAGAAGAGATACAAAGATTGTTGGATCAAATGACAAATAATTTCAGATTCTTTGGAATTAATGGGCTTCCTTCATGGATTTGGGATACTGAAGGGAGAGTTAGCTTTGATTTCCATCAATCTATACATATGGAGCAGTGGATGAGTTTCCTACATGGGAAACCTTATGATGAACAGGCACACTATGTTCATGTTGGATGGTTTGGGAGTCTTCACAAGAGTCTATGTGTTGACACTATGCGCTATAGAGGAGGATGGAATGAGAAGGTTATTAGAAACCTTCCCCTTGGTAGACCACCAAACAAAGAGTATTATCACATAGTTGAATGGGTAAGGATGTTAAAATCCCATAATTTTGTTGTTGCATACAAGGAAGAGGAAAAGAGGGTAATAGCATGTGCATTTATTCCTTTATTAAAATGTCCATTTTATTGGATTCTTCTAAAAATCAATTTGCATAAGATCCATTGAATTATTGGATCCAATATGAGCAGCACGAGAACATGAATGAAGTTATTCATTTAGCTCCAAGATCATCCCCAAGGAAGGAGATTACGTGGGATACCAAAGACTTTTTCCTAACCAAGCACTCTCATAAAAATGGAGTAATGGATCAACAAAGATTTAGTCTATCCTATTGTTACACGGAATATTCATCCTCGCCATGACCACGAACCTTGTAGATCCTTTGTTGTCTCAATACCTAAAGTGATTGGGAAAACCTTTGTGGAATATGATCTCAAAAATTTTCCCCTTTTTAAAAAACATTAGCTAGAGAGGTTGGTGCACATTTCCTTCTATAAAAGTGCATCAGTTCACCTTACACCATAGTAGAGTGCATCGCTAATGCCTTTTACATATGTATAAAGAGCGTAAAATCCTATACAAATGGGAAAAATAAATTTTGAGAAGCCTCTTGAAGGAAACCCTCATGGAGGCTAATCCATTCCTTATAGGATGGATCTCACTTGCCTCCACCTTGGTAGGATACCACCTCATCCCTTCTCCCTTGATTCTCTCATCCCTTCCTCATCTCCTTTCTCCTATAAATGAAGCTTCACCTCATGGGATAAGGGGGTTAGAATGAGATCAAGTAAATGCAAAAGAAATTAGGCCATATATATTTCTTTGTGTCTTTTTTTTGAGGAAAGACTCCATTGGAAAATACTCTCAACACCAAGGCTTTATGGTTCTAGTATTTCCCTCATTTCTTGTTACAAGTGTTTTCCTTTCCCATAAACATTGTGTAATTCAAGTTTATTATCTTTCTCATTTCTCATTGAGATATATCTATTTTATTATCTTGGATGTTTCGAGTTTTTTATTGTTGGATATGATCTTTTTGCATGTTCCTCTATGCCAGTTGATGCTAAAGCTTCAAGCTAGTACGGGAAACCTTCATAAAAAAGGTAAGGTTTCATTATGTCCAAGTAATCCAATAATACATAGGGAAAGGTTTTCATTCTTGTATGTGTTTTGTTCTAGATATAACCATATAGACTAGGGAAATAATCTTTGTCTACACTAATTGAGAATTTTCGCTAACAAAATTGGTGACTCCACCTAGGATCGACCTTATATATGTTAATTTTTTATAGATATGCTTCTTCTTTTTTACGAAGTACAAATCCATAAGCTTGCACACAAATATCTTCTTTTATTTTGTATAGATATCCTTTGTTCCCTCTTATTTGAGTTAGATATAGTTAATTTCATCTAGTAGATCAATCCTAGTTGATAAATCTATCATTTTCGAATTCTATTATGTAATTTCAGACCTTTAGAATCTAGTTTTTGGCATGAGATCTCCTTTTTCTTATTTTTTGGTTTTTCCGACGCACTTAGTCTGTTTTCATTGTGCATTCCTGTCAGATCGACGAATTCTCTATTTTGATACAGAGTGTCACCGATTACTTTACCCTTTGTACATAGTGCATCACCGATGCTTTGCTTGTTCTGATATAGAGCATCACTGATGCCTTTTGCATTTTTTCAAGGAGCATCATCATGTTATCGATGCCTAGGGTTACACTTGCAACCTGCGTTATCCCTCTGAACCAAGCTTTATTTCAGCCCCATATTTATTATGGATTTGTATTTTGGTTTTTCATTGTGATTCACAATGTCTTCTACTTTTATATATGTTTCTTCATCTGTTTATTTGGAAATTTCTCGATACCCTTTTGGATTGATATATACTATAGTTGGGGGTGTTTTTAGCTTGCATTTTAAGTGAAGTGAAGTGCATTTGAAATTATATTCTCTTTGCATTCAAAGAAAAATTTATGTTTCTTGGATCAAATTTTACATTTGTTTCTTTTCTTGAAACCTCTTGCTCCTCTATGTGGATAGTATTCATCGAATTTGGAAAATTTGCGTTTCATGTTTGTGTGCTTGTGTTGAGTTTCTCTTGAGTTATCTTGTATTGAGATTATTGTTTGTTCCTTAGAACTTTGTAGAAAAGGAAAATTGATATTTCATTTCCTTCATAGTTCATACCTGATCTGATATACAGATCAAAATATTAACTTTCTACAATTTTAAATTAAATTTCCGCTATTACACTTGTAAACATTCAGTAGATTGTTGACTAGGAAATTAAGGTATTTTATTGGGATAAATTGCAGACAAAGGGAGTGGGCAGTGGAAATAAACCAAATATATTTCATATAGATAATTTCCTCTTCCCTAACACATTTATATCTGGCTCCATTTAGGTTTCATAATCCTCTATGCGGAAACCTACTTCCACGCTTCTGGTCAACCAAACCGTGAAACTAGGAAGAGTAGTTCAGTATTTTTCAAGCGGGGGATTTGGGAAACTTGTAGATGGTTTTTAAAGCATTAATATGACATAAAAAATGGTTTTGGACATTTTTTATCAGATATATAAGGTTCTGGGGATTTTTGGAAGAACTTGGGAATTTTTGGCAATTTTGTCCTAGTGGGATCCTGCGCAATGGAGGATACAAAAACCCAGTACGGATTAAAATAATGTATGATTAGGGATAATGGATGGATATGTGTGTATTTCAGTGATATTCATCAACTGACAGAATCAAAAATCACTTAGTATAACTCTCTGAAATTAAATAGCACCTAGACTAGTCAAAATTAGCTAGTAATCTAGTAGGGGTGTGCAAATAAGATTGAATTTTGGAACATAAACGTATCATACCTGATAATTTAATTTGAAATATATTATTACATATTATTACATAATATTAGATCATACAAACTCATTCTGATGGGAAAGACTCAATTATTATTGCAGTAGGAGTATCAAATCCCTCATTTTGATGACTAGTTAAGCTATTACATATAAAAATGAGTATGCATACTTAAGGGATAGTAATATTTCGAATTTAAATATAGAAATATAGTATTTATCAGTGGTAATATATCAGATATTAAAATAACCACTGACCATTACATCAAGGGAATCACAATGATAGGCAGGTGTCCCAAAACATGACCCAGAAAGGGCTGCGAGCATAGGTGAAGCATAGGATTCACTGGAGCTCGACCTGAACATGGTGGAGGATGAAAAATATCTCTGATATTAATTCAATGTATGATATCAAGATCTCCATACCTGCAATAGAAGAGAATAGGACTTAAGGAGAGGGGAAGGGAAGGTCTGGGGCTCTTCTCCCAGAGCTCTGAGGTGCATCACTCAGGAAATAATGCTCACATAGAATCAAGAAATCAAATCATAAACCAAACTGAAAAATGGGCTTGAATTCTCCTTTGATAGCATTCTGGATGACCTATTTAGCAATTTACTTGGCTTTGTGACCTATGAGAATAGGTCACCCATGAGTGGACATACTTCCTTGCTTTGACTTTCCTTATTTTTCCTCTTTTTCTGACTTTCCTTCTTTTCTGAACTTTCCTGCTTTTCATACTTTCCTTCTTTTCTTGTTTTATCCTGCTTTCTGGATTTATGCTGCTTTTCCTAAAATATTCCTCTTTTCTCATTTTTGGCATCATTTTTGGACTCTAGTGCTTACTTGACTTCTACTCCAAGTAATTCCTTCAACCTTATCCACTAATTCGAATTGGTGGGCCAATTTCTCCATTTATTCACCATAACAAATAAAAATATTAATTGCACCAATAATAGTAAATGCTCCATAATTATTTATTCCAAGTGGGTAGCAACTATGGATAAATTTAAATGCACACTCCTAATTAATTAATTGCCTCATCTTCCCCTCATTAATTATTTAATTCAATATTTCACTAGGATCCATGGGGTTCGATCTGCTCCATGGTGTTGTCAAAATGGGAACATGACAGCCCTCCCTTCCCAATATTTTTTGTCCTCAAGCAAAGTATCCCAAGAGGTCCATCATGCTTTTGTTGCACTACTCTAACCATAATCCTCTCTCCAAGAAAATATTCACTACATTTGTAATTGAACATGCCTACTTCTATCCACGTGAAGCAATTGGAAAGTGTGCCAAGATCCCATAAGAATATTAGAAATGAAAATATACCACTACTATGTAAACTATAATTCCATCCAAGGAGGTGTTCCTTGTGTGGGAAACTGAAACCAAGTGCAACATAGATGAACTGGTGCAAAATAGGGTTGTCTTGCTCCATCATGCCAACATGAAAAAACTTATCCAAGGACAAACAATGCTAGGATCACATTGCTTATATGGCACCTCCATGGATCAGAATACCATCCAACAAAATTTGTTAAGCAAAAGAGTGCCTAAATCCCACTGTTCATGCTTCATCTCCCCAAACATTAGTAACAAGAAAAAGTCAGCATCATATGAAATGTTGGGAAACATGAAAACATCATACCACCAAATTGGAAAATCATCCTTTCCAATGCAAACCTATAGCTTCGAGGGCCCCTCAATCAAGATATGCAACTCTCCAAAAATGCAGGCAAGAAATACAAATAAGTGTCCCCTCCTCCAACCTGAGAAGGTACTGACACTCCTACCAAAAGGTCCATGTGAACACTTCCAATGGATCAAATCTTTGCCATTGGTCAAAGGATTCAAGGATATATCTATCTATGTATACCTCCTCCACAAAGACCACCTTATGCAAGATATTTTCCTCAACAACTTTTCTTGGCAGTTTGCTTGCTTATCTTCCTTCCACTGATCATGTGCATAAATTGTTTTGCAAGAAGATTCCATGTGTGATTTGCAATCTTCCACCCAATCCACATGTGGTTGAATGGCATCAAGTAACAGAAAAATGTTCCTATGTGGCTAATAGGAGGGTTATGGTGCATTCCACAAGTCATCATGAACACCTGGGAAAGCCTCCAACTCTTCCTGTTGCACCAACAAGGAAAAATCCTTCTCCCAAATTTCATTCTCGCTTGATGAGGCTTAAATAGAAGTGTGGGTATAACTATGAATCATATCTTTGCAATACTTATCCACCCAACTTATGGCTGACCCATATTCATCCTCATCTGACTCTCCCATGGGGAAGAGATTCTTTCCAGGAAACAATTCCATCTTTTTTCTGGAAAAGACCAAGTGCTTAGCTCTCATCAAACTTGTATGTACAGTCCTCAAGCATAAAAAATAAGAATGCACCTCATGTGCACGTGTATGGAAGGTATCCAATGGCTGGAAATGAAATCCTTGTGGCTTCCCACATGTCAAGACAATGCCGGTCACAACAAAAAATTTATTGTAGAAATTAAATTCTTCATCTCCCACATTATTCACTTCAAAGGTGTCTCTATCCACCCAATCAATGGATGAATAAGAAATTTTATTTGTTGATACATAAGGAATGTGAATAGCCATATTTTTGGTAGAGAAGAACACTTAATCCTTCCTCTCAACCTCAATGAGTGCTTGGCCAATATTCTCTTCCTCATAGCTTTTCACAAGCCCCTACAAATATAAGTGCATCTCATGATCCACCATCTCATGAGATTCCTCCCTATGTTCAATAATGCAATCATCCTTGTGAATATGGATGAATGGTGTGTGGGAGGGTAGGTAATACCTTTTCAACTTCTCATGGATTTTTTCTATCTCCATCTTGGATTATTGGAGTGCACATTGAGTGCTCTTCAAGGAATCTTGGGTGGTCAACAACTCTTGTGTGAGCTTGAAAATTTATTCTCCATCCTTCAAGGATTCTCCATGCAACACATTAGAAAGCTCAATCAAATCATCTCTATCATAAATCAATTGTAAGAATTCCCCTTGTACTGTAGACACTGCCTTCTGCATCTCCTCCTTGGATTCAAGAGAAGATTGATATTCCAATGAATCAACTACCAACATTGGTGTGCCACTGAAGAATGTCTGTCTTGGATAAGTTGTAAAGCCTTTTGAGTCTTCTTTTCATCCATTTTCAAAGGCTGAGGAAACGAGTGGGGTTCTTGAGGAAAATCACCCCCTTCTTCCTTTCTACAATTTTCTTATCGTGACTTGCACTTCTCTTTATGAATCTTTCTTTCTGATTTCCCACCTGCAAGACTAGATGGATCATAGCTCTCAACAATGGTGATACTGGGATTGTGATTCTCAGTGAGTTCAATCCACTACTACATATCGCTCAAAATTCCCATGAAAATTTTCCTCAAAATAGGTAAAACCATTGCTTTCATGAAAAAACTGTGTTAATTTTTGGAAAAAATTAAAAATTTTCCCAACATTCATTTCTCTTCCGACGAAAATTTCAGCATGTCGCTATTCTGATAAAGTTAGTTTTGTTTGCTACTATAATGAGTTTTCCTTATCGTCGCTACCATGACAAATGTTTTATATCGTCACTATTGTGATGAACGCTGAACCTTTGATTTTTGTTTTTTTATTAACGGTCATTTTGAATTTTTCTTTATTTGAAATTTGACCGTTGTCCATTTTTACCGGAAACATGACCCTCATTTATCTATAAATACATGTTCTTAAGCCATTTATTCAGAATCATTTTCTAGAGTTGCAATGATCTTTCTATTGCTTTTTCATTTTGTGATTTGAAGTGTCCGGTACTGGTTTGACACATCGAATTTTTGTTCTCATTCATTTTCTAGGTTAGTTTGATTGCAATGCACTAGTATTTTTTTTGGGGGGAGGGGGGGGACTTTTTTTTGTTGCGCCCTTTATCATGTCAATTTGTTGAAACCTTTTAATCTCTAATATAACGAACATGAACAATATTAGTGTGAGGAATTTGTTGTGAAGAATTTATATTACTGTTGAAACCTTTTCTTCTATTTTGTATAAAGAAATTTATATTTTTAGTAAATTATTTAACTTTAGCGTGATGAATATTAATAAAAACAATATATAGGGTTTGGAAGAAAATTATAATTATAATTAATAATTATTTCATTACTTTTTAGATTTACTCCCTTAATTAACCTCAAACAAATTATTTTTGACTTCCACTATTTGACATAATGTTGAAAATTGATTTTTATTTTACTATTCCTTAAATGTGTACATATGGATAGTATTGATATCCCAAATATGTCAACCAAGTTCAATCACACTTGAAATTTTTTAGCAATGGAAAACCATCCTCATCATCAACCTAGATGAATGTCAAAATGTGACATATACATAGTAGACCATCACAACCAACTTAACCCATACAATATTTTTCTATAAAACATAACCCTTGAAGTACATTGGAATTTGGGACATAATAATTGTACATTGAATGTACTATTTTGACATTATCTAACATAAACTAACGTTTCAATGTGACATAACTATGTTCTCAACCTTCTTTCTATCAAAATTTGATATAGGCTTGCAATCTCAGAAAATGTTAGAATGTGAAATTTTTGGAGGACATCATCTCCATATTAAAATGGTTCATAATTTTGAATTGAAACTCTTCACCATAGTCAGTTTCCATTATGGTTGTTGTAACAATTGTCAACATAGTCAATATAGTTTAATGTGTTCAATAATGGATAACCATGGTAAACATAGTTAAACGCATTGACCATTGTAATGTTACATAACTATATCAAGATGTTGAAATCCACATCAATGCCATATGGGACATAAGCATTGTTGATTGTACTTATTTGACATAGGACACCATAAATTATCATCACTATGTGACATATCTATGTTGTTATAAACATAAATACCCAACCTAATTTGACATAGTACAACCTCATGTGTGCTAATTTGACTTAGTTAGTAGGTCTAAATTGACATTATGAGTACATGATTTGACATAATTTAATGTGTGTAATAATCTAACCTATGTACTAGTTTGACAAAATCCATTCTATGTACTAGTAATTTGACATAATTATTGTTGAATTTACCAATTTGACGTATCCAACCGAAAAAAATGACACTATGTGGCATACCTAAGTTATTAGTTAATATTGTGGTGGGTAATTATAAACAATTCACCACAATTAAGTATTGATGTTATTAATTAATAATATTATTAATTAATTATAAACATTTATTATTAAATAATGTAATGCCCAACGTAATGTGTTAAGCCCCTGGACATATCTTGTGATTATTATTTGTGCTGTTATGTTTTACTAGGTGCATGTACTATGGACTATGGTCATTATTATTAGTAGTATTATTATTGTGTATTTATTTTTAGACGTATGTTATATATTGATTAATGAGTTTTTTGTTGTTATAGGCTATCATAATGTCAAATAAATTTTCTTGGGAAGAAAACAATAGGAGGTATGCTGAGGCTATGGCAGCATTAGAGGCGAAGGCTGATGGAAAGCATTATTGCCCTTGCAATAATTGTAGAGGTTTTCAAACTAGAAGAATTTTATTAACATCAGCTGAAAAACATTGTAAGGAGAAGGGGCATGTTGAATGAGGGTATGAATATCATCCATTGGTAATACGCTATTCATTACATATTGTATTTCTTGTAATAATATTGATAGTGTATTCACAATTTTTTTTTATCATTTTAAATATATGTGTTGTATATTATACACTAATTTTATTGAATTGTTTGTAAATATAAAGACAATGCCCCCAAGATGTCAATTGCTAGAGAACTATTTTCCACATAATAGTAGAAATACTACTTTACAAGATGAAGAGCATGGAGATCATGCTATTGAATATGGAGTTCTTAATGATCCTATGGACGAAGATGACATTATTGATACTAATGGTGAGGAGGAGATAAATAGATTGCTGCAAGAAACATTTGCTCCATTGGACAAGGATAACCTCCATGATTTTCATGATGTTCCTCTTCTCGATAAGTCCCAAGAACCTCTTTATGAAGGCTCAACAACCAATATTCTATGTTCTATATTGTTGTTGGTGAACTTGAAGGTTTTTAATGGTTTATCAAACACTTTTTTCGCATAGCTCCTAAGGTATGTAAAGTTGATTATTTTCCTCTATTTTTAGTGTTAATTAATTCGTAAATTAGGGATGTGAATTATTTATGATGTATATTGTTTACATTTCAGTTTTTGTCAATGTTGCAGATTGTTGGGTGAATTTATATTACCACCATAAAATAATTTACCACGCACAAGTCGAGAGGTATTCTTGATTAGGAAAGAAATTGGAGTGGAGTATCAATCTATTGATGCATGTCCTAATGATCATATTATATATTATGGACAGTATGCATCAGAAAACAAATTTCCACAATGTGAAGTTAGTAGATATCAAACTGATCAATTAACAAAAGAGGTCCCTCACAAAGTTCTTCGTTATATTCCCATAATTCCACGTTTCCAACGACTATTCAGGTGCCAAAGTATAGCACAGTTTTTGGATTACCATGCGAAGAACAGAAGTGAAGATGGTGTTCTTCGAATTCCTGTAGATGGTTCTACATTGAAGAACATTGAAGAAAAATGGACAATTTTTAAAGATGAACCTCGTAATGTTAGACTTTCATTGGAAGCTGATGGTTTCAATCCACTTGGTGAGCTTCGTTCTACTTCCTTAGTGTGGCCTGTTTTAGTCACAAACAATTGTTGATGTATATGTAACTTCGAAATGTATTTCACTTGTATTTCTTATATATTGTAACCTGATTTTTACTCCAGGATGTACTTGAGTTATGTCATGCCCCGATGTTCCTATCGAGAAAGTCTATAATGTAAACAAGTCATGTCAAGTAATTGTGGGTAACCCTCCTATTGTCTAAGGGTTAAAGTCCCTGCAGTTCCGAGGAACTAGGGTTATTAGACTCTCCTAGTGAGTTCGGCCCTAGTAGGGTTTTAGTCATGTCGGGATTAGTATAAATAGAGAGATGGAATCTCTATTTATCACACAACTCATACACTCTCAAGTGTAGCACATAGTTGAGGAAGGAGAAGACACTGGGGCTATATAGAAAGAAGGTTACTGCTGTCAGGAGATCACTTACTGTTTTGGGTTCTACTTTTTATGCTGATTCTATCTCTGAGGAAGTTGTGGGGTTTTCACCATTTATGGTTTCCTCGAGGATAAGCACTATGTTCATTATCTCTTGTGTTTGATTGTTGTGCTTATTATTCTCTCAGTTAAAGATCCTAATATAATGCTAGCTTAATGATGAAATTCTAACAGGGGATCAGAGCTAACCTGACAAGAAGACATTGTGCAGCTATGGAAACCAGGGCTTCCTAGTTTGTGGACCTTCCTCCACATATTTTCAGCAAAAGTAAGGTGGAATAACCCTCCTCCTTAGGGTGCATCTTTCTGTCGAAGCAGAATCCAATTATGAGGTTTTTCAGTTTTGGACCCAACACTGCTGCTAGAAATTAGGGCTTTTCATAGCTGAAGCAGGAAGAAATCCTGTGTGGCACTGAGTATAGCTGAAGCAGAGTATGTTGTAGCTTGTTCAGCTAGTTGTGAGGCAGTATGGCTGAGGAAGCTATTGTCTAGTTTATTTGATCTCCAGTTAGATGCTACTTGTATATACTATGACAACCAGAGTTGTGTAAATTTTTCAGAGAATCCGGTATTCCATGACAAGTCGAAGAATATCAAGATAAAGTATCACTATATCAAGGATATGGTGCAGAGAGGAGCAGTGAAACTCTAGTATGTTGCAATGGACAAACATATAGCTGAGGTGTTGACTAAGACATTGGCTAGGGTGAAGTTTGAGTACTTCAAGGAGAATCTTGGTGTTCTCCAGATCGAGATTCCTCCCAAGAGGAAGTGATGTGTCCGTGCTGTGCCATTCTAACATGGTGAGAGGATTGGTTCCTTCCCTGGTCAGATATAAGTGTTGTGCCCTTCCGACATGGTGAAAGGATTGGTTCCTTCCATGGTCTGTGAAGACTCATCTAGTATTAAAAAGGACTAGCTCTAAGTAGGTCCCACATCTGGTATGAAAAAGGACTAGCTCTGTGATGCCACATCTAGTATTAAAAAGGACTAGCTCTATGAAGACCCATCTACTATGAAAAAGGACTAGCTCTGAGTAGGTCCCACATCTGGTATGAAAAAGGACTAGCCCTGTGATGCCACATCTAGTATGAAAAAGGACTAGCTCTGTGAAGACTCATCTAGTATGAAAAAGGACTAGCTCTGAGTAGGTCCCACATCTGGTATGAAAAAGGACCAGCTATGTGATGCCACATCTAGTATGAAAAAGGACTAGCTCTGTGAAGACTCATCTATTATGAAAAAGGACTAGCTCTGAGTAGGTCCCACATTTGGTATGAAAAAGGACCAGCTCTATGATGCCACATCTAGTATGAAAAAGGAATAGCTCTGTGAAGACTCATCTGGTATGAAAAAGCACTGGCATTGAGTAGGTTCCACATCTGGTAAGAAAAAGGACCAACTCTATGATGCCACATCTAGTATGAAAAAGGACTAGCTCTATGATGCCACATCTAGTATGAAAAAGGAATAGATCTGTGATGATACATCTAGTATGAAAAAGGAATGGCTCTGTATAGGTTCCTATGATGAGAAGAATCAAGAGATAGGACCTGTGATGATGATCGAGTGATGATCCAGATCCAGTGATGATGTCCAGTGATGATCTAGATCGAGTGATGATCCACATCCGATGACTTGAAGATCCGATGACTTGAAGATGAAGATGATGAGGACTCAATGATGATCCAGAAGATATAGAGAAGAAGACTTGTGCTGAAAATTGTGTCGAAAGAATACCTTCCTAGTTAAGAGGGAGTGTTGATGTATATGTAACTTTGGAATGTATTTCACTTGTATTTATTATATATTGTAACCCGATGTTTATTCCGGGATGTACTTTAGTTACGTCATGCCCCAATGTTACTATCGGGAAAGTGTATAATGTAAACAAGTCATGTCAAGTCATTGTGGGTAACCCTCCTATTGTCTAAGGGTTAAAGTCCCCGCAGTTCAGGGGCACTAGGGTTATTAGACTCTCCTAGTGAGGTTGGCCCTAGTAGGGTTGTACTCATGTTGGGATTAGTATAAATAGAGAGCTAGACTCTCTATTTATCACACAACTCATACACTCTCAAGTGTAGCGCATAGTTGAGGAAGGAGAAGACATTGGGGCTAGATAGAAAGAAGGTTACTGCTGTCGGGAGATCACTTACTATTTTGGGTTCTACTTTTGGTTTTGATTCTATCTCTGAGGAAGTTGTGGGGTTTTCATCATTTATGGTTTCCCGGAGGATAAAAACTATGTTCATTGTCTCTTGTGTTTGATTGATGTGCTTGTTATTCTCTCAGTTAAAGATCCTAATATAATGCTATCTTAATGATGAAATTCTAACAACAATAACCTACCTCCTTGGATGACCATTAAGAGAGAGCACACAATGTTGGCAATGATTAGTCCAGGTATTTTTTTGAAATCTGTAATTATATTATTTCATAAATTTATTTGTTTAATTGTTGCATTAGAACACATTTTATACGTTGGACGAATAACTAAATAGAAACATTAATTCTATGTTTATTGATCAATTAGGTAAGTACCAAGTTAAAGATATGAATGTATATATTGAGCCTCTTATCGATGAGCTATTGAAGTTATGGGATGGAATCACTATGTATGACATCTCTAGACCAATAGGGAAAAAACAATTTCAGTTCCATGGAATACTTGCATGGAAAATTCATGATGCTCCCGGGTTAACACATTATTGTGGTATGTAACTTTATGTTGCACGTCATTAAAATTATATGTTTTTAAGGTTAAAAACATGCATTTTTTAATTTTAAATTAATAATATTTTGATGCAGAAATAACATTAATACATATATCTCGCAGGTCTTCAAACAAAGGGAAAATTTGCATGTCCAGTATGTGGTCCTAGTATAAAATCTCGTCGTTCAAGAAGTTTAGCAAAGGAGGTGTTTGATGAGTACAGGCACTTCCTCCCTAAGAGCCATAGGTACATAACTATCAAAAAAACAAGATTCAATGTTAAAGAAGAGAATGCAAATAAACCACTAAGAATGACACCTCACCTATGGAATTTGGAATATAACAGAAATTGTCGAGGTATGCAAATTGTATATGCAACATAAAATATGTATTTCACGTAATATTATGATTTTTATATTTTATTGAATTTTCTCTATCATGGGTGTCATGAATTATTGTTAATGTGTTTTCGTTTGTGTTTAATGAATGTATTTAAGGCATGAATTGTCTTCCATGAGGAATGAAGAGTTCTCCCATACAATTCAGTAGGTTTCCTTACTACAAGCACCTACAAATAGCTCATTTGTTTGATACAATGCATATCAGGAAGAATATAACAGAAATGATATGGAAGACATTAGATGGAAGGTCAGAAAAAGATAAAATTGGAAACATTTGTAGTGACATTGCAGAAGCCAATCACGCAATGCAAAGTGTAATTATTTCCAATGCCGGAAATGGGAACTAGAATATTAGTATTCCATGGTTATTGATGGAGGAACAAATAAATGCTATAAAATAGGTCATTCATAAAATAAGGTTTATGATGGGGTTTTCGTCGAGCATAAAAAATATCTTAACCCAAAAATGTGATTTTGGCGGTGTCAAAACTCATGACTGGCATACATTTATTAAGGTAATTATTTACGTATATAATTTCCATTAATAAGTAACACTTTTTAGTAATTGTTCTCTCCTATTTGGAAACATTAGATAATGATTTGATTTTTGTTACAATACGATATAACTATGGCTTTCCCAAATAGCCTTGACAAAAACATAAAACAAGTTATATATGATCTTGGTAAATACATGAGGTACGTAACAATTTTATATGCATGAAAAATGTTCGACGTTCATTTGGTTGCATTGCTTATTGACATATTGTGTTTTACAGCTTCGAAATTTCATATATATTATATGCCTCAATCTGGTTGATCATTCATGTTATTTTCTTGCATTTTTTGTAGGTGGATTTCATCTAAAGAAATCCATGAAGAAGATACTAGGTATTGGAAGAGAGAAATTCCTCGTCTAATGTGTGAAAAGCATAAGTATTTACCTCCAGCATTTTTCAATGCACAAGAACACTATCTCATACACCAAGTTGAGGAGATTGAATTGTGTGGACTTGTAAACTCAAGGTCAATGTTGATGGTGGAAAGGAATTTGAAGGAATTGAAGGCTTTTGTTAGATAGAGAGAATGCCCTTAGGGTTCTATGGTGCAGGTATATATGCTATATCAATCCATGGTGTACATTTGTCAATATCTTCCAAATTTAGCAAAAAATATCAATCTTCCTCGCATTTGGCATGTCTACTCCATCCACAAATTTGAAGGGGAGGTCTTGTCAGGGAAAGGTAGAAAGAGGAAAGTGAAAGGTAATGAGAATGGTGTACATTTTATTTATTATACAATTAATTGTTCAATTTATGTAATTTTTATTATTCCATTAGTATTTTAAGGTAAACTTAATTGCCTTTAATGAATGCTAATTTAAAATTCTTAATTTTTTTTCTTCATATAGTTGGTCGCATGTGGGATGCAATACATTTATACATTGCAAAAAATATTGATTGGATGGAGCAATGGGTTGAACTATGTAAAAAATACAATGGTACATTAACATGGGAAGGGGTTAGTAAAATGATTAAAACAATGCATCTTCATCGAGAGGAATATCTCGAACTTACGCAAAGGGAAATTGATTTAGCATGCGGTTTAAAAGATAAAAAGGAAAGTATATTTACCCTTATCATTTTTTTCGTTGTTTCACATTGTATCGAAATATTTCTCTCATTTATTTCTTATTATATATTTATTTACCGAGTCGGGCATGATGCAGATAATACATCACAATGCTATGTGGTGCAATGGTCATAAATTTGGCATCAAAAAGTTGGATGACAAGAGGAAAACATTTGATTGTGGGATAACTGCATTTTTCAAGTCACTAAAGTTTCCTCTAGAAGTGACAAGCATCCAGAAGTATCTGAAAATAGGTACTATGGTTATTTGGAAGATATACTTGAGTGTGACTTTAATTCCTTTAAAGTAGTTCTATTTGATTTCAAATGGTACAGGCTACGAATTAATGAACATGACCCCAAAGGAATTGTTATTGAGCATGCCAATGGATTTACCATGGTTAATACAAGGGCAATTGAACCAGGTACAATCACAATTCATGTCTCGCTAGTACAATCCCAAGGGCACTTGAACCAGGTACAATCCCAATTCCTTGTCAATCCCAATTCATGTCTCGCTGGTACATCAATGAAGAGGCTAGGGGCCATAGAGTTTTTGTATATGTTTGTTTGTTTGGTGAATTCTATATTGTTATCTCAGCATTTCTCATCTCTTTACTCTTTTGGAACAAGAATCTCCTTTTCTTAGCTCATTCCTCCTTTAAAAGTGGACAATAGATTCATTGGAACCAAACTCTCTTAGCGAAAAATGGTGAATTTTGTGTGTTGTTTGGTCCCTAGACAACATCATATTTTGAAAGATGATAATGTTATAAATATACACTTTTAAGTGTTTTTTTCCTAGTTTTCAATTCAGGAGAGAAACATGCATATTCCTCATTAGCCTCACTCATTTTGAACTCTTGATAAAAAGTGTTGGTAACTTCAACTCAAAGAATCTAGAATTAGAATGGTCAATTTATATGAGACATACTATATTCCTTACTTAGCCTCTATTGATGGTACATATGTTAAGTCAAAGGGTTAAGTAACTATCTTTACTACTTCCATCTTATCCTCTTTCTCAAAGCTTTACCCCTTTCTAATTCTCTCCGACTCTGCTTTATCCTTCCGCTAATAATTGTAGACTCATCCCAACAATAGATATTTTTGCCACCAAACCTCAAACCCCCTTTTAACAAAAAATATTAATGAGTTTCTCCTACAACCACTATCTTGTTTCATTCAACTGCTATATTCTTTCAAAAGATAAGTAAACTTTTCTAGGTGGTGAAATTGCACAACAATTGATGTTTTTCCAATAACCAACATCAACATTCACCCTTGGGATATTAAAAGTTTGATTTTTACCTCCAAAAGCCTCAATGTTTGAACCATGCTCAAAGACCGATCTGTCACAAGACTAAAACTTATTTTGTTAAATGCGTGGGTTCAATTTTCCATTGAAAATATTCAATAATTTTATTTTAGGATCTTAGATTGGACAATGTATGAATATTATGGAGAAGCTTAGTTTGCACTGTTCATTTTCCTAAATATGTTCTTTAGATGCTCATAAAGCTAATTTACACAATTTCCATGTTGTTCACCCAGATGTTACAAGAATCATACACATCTTCTCATATACACAAATTTTGAGAAGAAAATCTAAATAGGAAACACAAATAGATATTCTCAAACTTGGAGCCTGGGAAGGAGATTTTGGGTGAGAGGAAGGATGATTCCATTGCATTCTGTGCACTCCTGTCCATGTGGAGCCCAAAATACCTCTATTTTGGCTCATTTTATATTAGGTTATAGTGCCACATCAACCCAGTTGTTCCTTCAATATGCCAGCTACAATGCATGTACCCTTATGCTAGCTACAAAATTGCTTCTCATGCTGAAATTTTGATGTTGTTCAACCTATATTTAAATATGTAGATTGTCAATTTTTTTTGGTAACTATAGAACTTTGATGGTTTCTTATACACCTGATAAATTTGTTTCCATAGTAATTGATGATATTATCTCCAATGGACTAAGACTAGGATGTCCCATCCAAAAAGTTAGGTTGATTTCAAGAGGAGATTAGATATTGTTTTGTAGGCTATATTCCACCATCAGAACCGTCATAGAGGAGACAAAAGGTAATAAATGCAGTGGTTGCTTCTGATACTGTGACTATATGATTATTACCACAGGAGTCCATATGATTGGAGACTTAGCTCCATCAATAAGGCTATTTCTTTGGTTATAACTTATGAGAAGTGAGTTAGGAATATTTGGACTAAATTAGGTGCCATGGATAATACTGTAGTCTCTACATTGATAGAGTGAAGAAGCTCATACGAATTTTTTGATGCTGAGAGGACATTTGACTACTCTTTAGGGTTATTTTTTGTTATAATCTCATTTTCATTGCATTGTTTTCATTTCAAATACAACAGTAGGTATTCAACGATAACTGTTTATTCTAAGATTATTCTATGGTATGCTTGGGCTTGATCTAAACATGGTCAAACAAAAATAGTCACATTTAACACCCCTTGGAAATAATATTTTCCTTTAACACCTCAGCCAACAAGATTGTTGGGAGCAGTTATTGTTGAGTGAAAAAGACCATTCAATTGCAAACAACAAACAATCATAAGTGATTCTACAACCTGGCCTTTAATTACCAGTGTTACATAGGTAATCTCCCCTAATTTCGGGGACATGCCCCCCTCGCCCCCTATGCCCCGGGGGCTCAGGGGCTCCTGGGGAAACGTTTCCCAGCATCCCCAAAATCAGGAAACTCTTGGAAATGCACAAGGGGTTGCATCCCCCTGTTCTGCAGTGTGCTCCAATGAAGGGGGGCTCCCACCAGTTATAGGCTTCCCTACCCTTCCTACCCATATTTCTACCCTTTCCTTTTAGTTATAGAAATTGTCTTGATAATTCTATACATCCTTATTCACCTTAGTGGTGCCATGGGCTAGCTATGGTCTAGAATGGATATTGTAGTATAAACGAAACAATTATTCCATGACATTTTTAGGTCTACTCTTCCTTTTTCTATCCTCTATGTTTCCTCATTTAGGGCATATTCTTGCACCTTATATCTGCAAACTCAGGACTGCATTATTCATTTTTTCCAAAACCTGCAAATCCTAATTTCCCTATTGTTTTCCTATTCTTATCTCTCATATACCTCTCAACATTTGGTTGTAATCCTAAACAATGGATCCATTCAATTCCATTAATGAATAATTCCATTTAATTGAACCCTAATAATTCCATTCAATTCAACCCTAAACGATGGATTTGAATGCAACTGATAAAACCTCAAAACCATAATGGCTATCGAGACAAGATTCAGACAGGTTCCCTATTCCAAACCATGTCATGTCTAATTAATATGTCAGGGAATATTACATGAACAATCTACAAAAAACCCACAAGTATGAGTGTCCTACTATGGTTCTAGAGAATGAGTGGAAGGTGCTCATCGAGGATGCAAAGGAGAAGGCATTGAGAAAACAAGGAAAGACTAAGCCAATCGGTTCAAGAAGGTATGGCATGTATCATATTTTTTTAAACTTTTAAATATATTCAAGTTGCAATATCTAACGTATTTTCTCATAGTCTTTCTCACACATCTAAAGAAAAAAAGGCATGTTTGGAAAAACATGGGCAACACAAACTGGGCTAGGGTGGAATTCAGAAGCTAAGGGCACGAATTGTAAGGATCATTTGATCATTATTTGTAGTCAACAATGAATTTTTTTTCTAACTATATTTAACAATTAATTGATTTATCACAAGCACTTTACATGGTGTTATGCATTGCAGGGAAATGCTTTTCAATAGGAATCCACTGATGAAGACCTGAAGCTCAACTTCAATTTTGGTTTTCAGCATGTGTTGGAACATCGAAAAATCTTGGGGCAAACCCCAGTTTCCCCATTTATTCACTCAGAGGTAAATAAAATCAATAAGGACATCATTATAATTAACTTGCATAATCTATCCATCAATGACTACATTGAAAAATGAATGTATTTTTTTTTCTTTTCAGGGTGACACATACAAAAGCAGTGAGGGTAGCGGTATCAAAACGGTAGCATGTGATGGTGGTGAGTTACCTATCCATTTAGGTATGTATGCTATAAAACAGATGTATTCAATATGATTTTAAATACAGAATTGATTATGTTTACTAATTGATATTTTTCTATGAATGCCAGAGCCAACGAATACTCCAGTTGACTCGGCCACTCAAGCAGAAGAGGAACAAATGGCAGAGCCAATGAACACTCCAGTTGACTCGAATACTCAGCCAGTAGGTAAAGATCATTGTAATGAAATTGAAAATAACAAAAAATGTATATCAATAATAACTTTTCACTTATTTCTATATAAATGTCTTGTTTTTTGCAGATGATGCCCCTGTCCATCCACCTACACCCCCTCCTAATCGACATACCAGAAGTATGGTGTGGGGTACATATCCACACAATCAACGTAAAAAGAGGGTACAACAAATACAATAGGGAAAGAAACTGAAGATGAAGTCCCCCTTTTAGAATTTATGAGAAAAAAACAAAAACATAGAAAAATGTAGGTGTAAACATCTAGTCTTTTGTATTTGACTGAATGAAAGCATGAACTATTTTTAGTTTTGTAACAAGTTTATTGAAATAGTCGTTGCATGGTGATATCTTAGAATTCAAGTTTCACATCTATATGTTATTGCTCAGATCATATGTCTGAATATGTGTGACCTCTTTAGATGACTATGGTTATCCTCAAGGCACAGGCCACTCCTTCCTGACTTAATCTGAGGAATATGAGATGACCATATAGTTTATAATTATTTTACTTCTATTACTAGTTTTGTTTTCAGTACTTTAATGATTTATGTACCTCTATGTTTGATAGTATTGTTCTCATTAGAACAATTAATATTATTATGTTTATGTTTTTTAAAATTTTCTTGGGAAATGTTTGTTCACTTTGTTGCATAGCTTATTATTGAATATGTGTGACATATTTCGAGGAATATGGTTATCGTCAAGGGGCTGGCCACCCCTTGCTGAGTTAACTTGAGGAAGATGAGATGACCACATGACCTTCCTTATCATGGGATGATTATTATGAGCTTCCTCTTGTACAAAACAATGAGACACATGAGACATATGACCACATACAATTTAGAAGGCCGGGTAACCTACCTTTCACAATGAGTTGATGTGCATGAGCCTAGTATGACGTCGTGTTGCTTTATTATGATACATTGACTTGCATGTTTACTTGATTTCCATGTTTAGCCTTGCATGTTTATCCTTGCATGTTTACTTGACTTGCATGTTTATCCTGGCATGGTTCATGACTCTTGGTTCATAATGGTTACTTGAATTGCATGTTTGTGTTGACTTCCATGTTTACTTATGTTGGGTAAAATATCATCTTGATTAATTCACCTAATATTTAATTATTGACCCTGGTTGGTAATATTAGAGTTGACGCGAAGTATTTTTGAAGGTAGAGGGGTTCCTAAAGTGTCATGGGAATATTTTAAAAAACAAAATATCGAAAGATATTTTGAAATGAAAAACTGAGACCAACTCCTAAGAATTCAATTATCAATGTAATTGAACTGGAACAGATTACTAGACCGGAGTGGTATCAAGTTATACTACTCTACTTCTATAAACAATTACTATAAGATAGTGCTATGAAATTAAACTATTCTCTATAAGAAGATCTATTTTATAGCTAAACAACCTTAAAGGCTAACTACACAAAATTACAACAACTGGATATGCTTTCTGAGAAAAAATATACATGCAACTATCATATGTACATAATGACTTAAACTAAGCTATCTAGTTCCATTCTCCTGGGTTGTTCTAAGGATAAGGATTCACTGTGAGTAGAACAAGAGTAGGAGAAGTATCGAAGTGACTTTCAAAGGAAGTGAAGAAACTAAAGGGAATTAAATCTAACTTAACCTCTACAAAGATGTGCTGACTAAGAAATGTCCAATTTCAAGTTATAGTAAACATGATGATTTCTAAGGAAATAAATCCTAACTGCAGAAGATAGAAAAATACTACAAGAAGGTAGAAATAACTTATGAACAAGTCGAAAACTTAATAAAGAGGAGAAACTAGAAAACTTAATAAAGATTATTTTAAATCCTATTCTATAGGTTTCTTTGGTAACCACCTAATTGGAAGGGACATATCCTACTACTTATGATCAATTTACAAGGTACTAACATATTTCCCTAATATGGACATTTCTAACCCTAAACTATATATATATATATATAAGGTGAAATCAATTCAAGCCAAAGATATAATTACAAAGCAATACAGTAAACCAAAACACATGACATAATTCTAAACATAAGGTGAAAAGAAGGAAAAAATAGAAATACAACTTAACAAGTATTTTAAACAATCTTATTTAAGGCTTTAAGAAGAAACACAACCATTGTCTAACTATCACTATCCAAACATAATTGAAAAACTAAAGAAACAATCTCAAAACAAATTAAAAACGCTAAAGGCTGAATGAAAGGCTAGATAACAGACTGGAGCAAAGGTATGGATGGCAAGAAGAATAGGCTGTCTGAATGATAGTCTGCATACAAAAAGCACTAAAATTTCAAGAAATAGTTAATCTAAATGATTTTGAGGTCAGCTGATCCATGCACATGATAACGAAATGTAAAGGACAAGAATTAAACATACCTAATGATTAAATTCAATCGATAAAATAACTTAAACTCAATTCATAATTAAAAACATCATTATCTATTTATTAAACAAGTTGTAATATGACTAATTGAATTCATAACAAAATGGAAAGGGACAGATTTGAATCTACTGTAATTGAATCAAAGCAATCTATTCTATCAACATAAACCAAGCAGTAAACTAGAATGACATGAAAGGGAAATTCAAAGCAAATTTGTGCAGAACTGGTTGCTTAACTGACAAAAGGAAACTACATTAATAGCAAAATATCAAAGTGTAATCTATGCTACAAGAAATGAGTAACATGAACAATTTCAGTAACTAAATTGCATAAACAAATTACAAATAAAACTATGCTAATGGAAAAAAGGGAAGAATGAAAATACACGGGAATAGAAATCTCTGGTTGATGAGGGGCCCTACCAGTAGTCAGAGTGATAACTTGCTCAACGCTACTAAGACACAATCATGCACAACATAAGCAGAAATTCCATTAAATTGAAGAAAAGTATTACAAATTTTATGGAACTGACTGATTACATGTATTAAATTTCCAAAAACTATTAACTTCTTCTCGCATAGCAGTGTTTGTATATATAGCATTTTACAAAGGGCGTGCAAGTCTAACCTTTTAGTGATCGACTGCTCTTAAGATTATTCAACCATTATGACATATAACTAAACGAATAACCAACACATAACGTTATCCTCCTTCTTCGTGAGATGGTTCTTCTATGGCACGTGATGTGGCATACAAGCTCTACTTTGGCGTGGTTGGTGTGAAGGTGTCATGCAAAGGCATCATGTGAGCGATCTTCCAGAAAGGGATTCGAGTTATCACTCTGGCGCATGGAAAACAAGCAGTTTATAGGCTATTCCATACTTTAACGCTTAGGAATCTATCAATACTAGTGCACGATTAGCTCGATGGACTAAATGATGATTTGTGCAATGAGTTGGATATACTCTACGCATATCTAGAATGGATGCATGGTCTGTTTGTTGGCTCACCAAAGACTAAGATCTGCAATAACGATTTCACATGTTAGCATATCATCAAATATCATTGAATTTAACCTATAAAATCGTGAAATAATACAAATAAATCATAACTTGCCTAAACCCAAAATATAGTCGTACCTGGTGTTGAATAGTGAACTGTATGATATAAAATATGCCAAAAGGTGAAAAAACATATGTCAAACATGTAAATTATTAGCCAAAAAATGATGACAAAATTGGGATCAATATTCCCCCAAACCGAAGAAACGCCAGGTCCCACTGAGCACAAAGAAAAGTAAATCAGGAAGAAGGCTGAGCTATGATTAGCAGCTACCTTCGACTTGGTAGATGAAGAAGGGATTTTAAACTTCAATTTTTGATCCTGTGATTTCAAGATATCACGCCTCTCCTATTGAGTTCTATGAGACAAATTTATGGCCTTGTTCAGTTATTCGATGGTCTTAACCTGCAAGCGCAAATATTTGTTCTCTTGCCAAAGACTTGCGATCATCTTAGCATACTCTTCATTTCGGCAAACAGATTGAGCCAATTCCTAAGTCAATTGATCTAGCATTGGCTGATGCGGAGTAGATGGCTCTGTAGGTTGCTTAGGCTCTTTTGAGGGACTCATCTCCTTGGATGGCACTTCAAGATCAACAGTGGGAATTTGTATTTCAGGACCCAAATTCTGAATATGCGTAGAAACAGTTTCATGAGCGGGTGAAGGTATGGTCTCATGATCATCATCTTCAATCATTTCAACTGAAATGCTAGCCAAGGTGAATAGAGGTGAGGTAGTGTGGGGTTTTTCTATTTTTGGCACACTGTCTGAATGACTTGTCTGGATAGCAGGATGAAACATAGACTGAACCAATTTTTCCTTTTGGACTCTAGTGCGAGGCCGTGGCAGGGGTATAAATTCAGAAGATATGGGAATAACAGGGACAGAGCGAGTGGATGGACTCTCCTCTGATGTGTCATCATCAAGATGAACAACATTGGGGATTTTCTTCTCCGATGATGGGGGTGGAATGGATTCTTGATTATAAAGGTGTCGATGGCATTTTCGGATATTCAAATGGGGGTTAAGAACTTTAAATAAGAAGGTATCCCAATGTTTACTTCACTTTCTAAGATGATCTAGGATCAAGAGCTTGATCAAACTATGATGGTATAAGCTTCCCTTAGGGTTAACAGTATTATTTCTAACCTGGTTCAACATCTTTTCCAGGCTCCTCAGAAAATAATAAGGGAAATTGAGATATTTCTGATGATCAATGAAATGAGCTAACAAATGGAGATGACAGGACTTAAAGACTCTAAACTTACCTTCACAAGTAATCAAAGGGATGATGACCATCAAGGGATTAAGGTACTCAGGTTTTATCCATTCACTATGAAAACCTTTTATGCTCGTCACATGCTGAAACTCAGGTTTAAGGAAAAAGTTATGAGATGTCCATGGCACAAACCAGTCCTTGTGCCATAGAACACTTTCTCGTGGAAGCTTTGTTGTGTGGGTGATTGATTCCTCAGTGATTGGGAAGACAAGATGGCCAACCCTTTCCTTCTTTCCATCGAAGCTCATCACAAAAAGAAGTGATATTTCCTCATCATACCCTTGTAGCAAATGAAGAAGCAGGTTCCAGCCAGCTCGAAAAAATACTTCTCGGCATTCTTTGAACTCTGGCAACTGGAATAAGTCTTGGTATCTCTCAAGATCAAAGCATCTCCACATGGTTAAGCAGAGACTAGGAGACAAAGTTTGTAGGGAGTATGGAGGAAAGGTGGATAAAAAACTCTACAGTGGTAACGGTCAGTGAAAGGAAATGGAAATAGGTTCGCACAACATTGATTTAAAATGTGCCTCATTCAACCGATCAAATGATCATGCAAACAACTAGGTACTTTTGGATGATCGTGCTATTAAACGTGTGCTAACAAAGATGCAAATTTTAATGAGTTTATAAGGTTTTAGTTAGTTCAACCATGTCCAAAGTAAAATTTGGACAGGTTGAATGTTTAACTTAATACGGATCTATAAACCATATTCATAACCATAACCTTGATTTAACAGGAGGGTCGACAATTTGATAGCTTATGCGTGCGATTGGATAATAGGACGCGGGTGATGGCAGTGTAATGATGATTTGGAAGTACCCTAAGGTCAAATCACACCCATATGAAAGTAAGATGAGATCGTATTATATCTAAACCATACTACATCATGGATTGATATTAGTTATAATGCCCTTGTGGATGTGACTTTAATAGTATGACTTGTAGCAGGGATTTCTCCTTGCTACAGGGTAGGAATGGCTCCCTTCCGTCTACAAGACGGAAGGGTAGGTTCCTGTGTGGAAATTTAGAAAAGAAAAGCGGGAATGAAACTAGACAGAAATAAAAGCAAAGATGTGGAACCCCTCTGCACACAAGGTTATGGGTTAAAGACCTCCGAGACCCTACATACAACAATGGAGACATGCAAGAACATGTTAGGCCATGAAACATGCAAGCAAATACATGTTAGAAAAATATGAAATAAACACAACAAAACCAAAAATATACCTTCCTTTGGTGGAAATGGGCCACCATGCCCTAGCTTGGAGAAGCACCTCTCTCTTGGCAATGGGGGAGCTATGGCTCAAAGGGAAGATGGATGAGAGGGAGTATGGGTGGCTTGAGAGGCAAATGGTCTCAAGGCATCCACTTGGGCAACATAATAGTATGCAAGGGAGGAATGTTTGAGAGTGACCCCCACCCCTCCTTTTATAGCTTTTTTGGGGACTTTTAGGGTTTTAAGCCCTTGGTCAGGGCTTTAGCCCCTTTTTGGGATTTTATCCCCTTCCGCCCTAACTTTAGCTCTTTTTAGGGTTTTAGGATCCTTTGGGGGTTTTTAGCCCCTTTTTGGAGGCTTTAGCTCCTAGTAGAGTTATTTAGGCTCCTTTTTGGGGGTTTTAAGCCCTTTTACTCATTTTTAAGCCTTTTTTAGGGTGTGGGGGTCTAATGGGGTGTTACGAGGGTCGTGAATGGGTGTCCTTGGGTGTTGTAGGCCATGTAGAGCTGAGTGAGGGATTTTTTGGATTAACATATTGCCCGCTAATGTGTGAGGGTAGGAGCTCATCGTATGGCCGATGGACATCATAGGATTTTCTGTGTACAGGTGGTGCTTTTGGGGCTAGGGCATGGTGGCTTTTGGTTTTTGTATTAATATGGTTCCCATCAATGGGTGAGATACAAACAATGTGTGACATGTATATGGATGAGGTGGGAATCCCCATGCTCGTGACAATGTCAAAAGAATAGTTTGATCTATGCTCTAAAATACAAGAGCCGATCATATACAACTGATGATACAATAATGGTTGCCTCAAATATGAGGCTAAATACAATACTGATCTAGTACATTGGACCCATGGCATTCTCATGGAATGATATATCTTCATGACTCACGGTCTACTAGATATGGAATGGTACATAGCTGTATGGACTCGTTGATTGAGAGTTAGAGTCTCTATGGTACAAGTATGTTGCATCAATCATAAATCTATATAGAAGCACTGTTGGGGCTTCTGAACACTGTCTCCAATGCAACTCATAAATCAGAAGGGCCATAACCTGTTTAGGTCCCTCGAGTAGACTCATCAATGTGCTAGAGTCAGGTGACATTCGGGGTCTTCGACCAAGTACTGTGCAGACTGTTATAACTAGATCTTGTTCTTAGTTTATCTATTCTTTTTCTCCTAAATTTCAACCACTGGTTTAAAATGATTTTACGTTTTATGTTGATTTAAGAATTTTGGACAATCAATAATTTTGGTTGGATTTAATGCTTTTAATGGTTGAATTATTTCATTATTTTAGTTTAAAGGTTTGTATTTTGGGATTATTAGTTGATATGTACATCTTTAAGCTTTCAAAAACTTATATTAAAAGTTTATTCCAAGTTTTTATTTATAATCTAACTCTCATTTTTTAGTCCTTTGTCAAATATTTTCATGAGGAGATTCCTGTAGCAGCTCTGTTTTTCCTGTTTTTGTCATTGTCATTGGGAGCAGATTACGAGGATATGGAAATGAATTCAAGAAAACAAAAAAAGGTTTTTGTCCAAACCAGACTCATTCAAAAAAACCTCTCTCTTTTTTGCAACAACTATTATCATTTCAGAGGTTTGAATTCATCTTTCTGGCCTATTTTCAGGGTTTGAATTATTTAATAATTTCCTGTTTTAGTCACAAATTTGCAGCACATATTCCAATCAATTGAAGAGAATTTTTGAAACACCAAGAGAGGTTTTTGTTCATAACATACTCATTTAAGAAAAACTCTGTCTTTTTTTACACAGGTGTCACGGATCAAGAGATATGAAGGCGGATTTTAGACCCAAATTTCCAGAAATTCACCAAATTTCCCCAAATCCGATTTGCTATTTTGGGTTAATTATCTTTAAATATTTTGAGTTATCATGTAACTAATTGATGTAACTATTTCAAATTTCAACCCAGAAGGTAGTTATGGAACTACTTTACTTTTGTAATGATAAAAGGAAGACAAACATACAGTTTTGGGGTGGGATTTTTCACTCAAGGAGAGGCTTTTGGAGCTTTGATTTCTCAAGCTAGCACTTATAACTCTTATGTAAGTGGATGACTGTTATTGATTATATATAAATTGATAAGCCCTTTTACCTGTCATGCTTTTTCATTTCTGATCTGGTTGATTTCTCAATCTACAATTTCATTTCCTGTTTAAAGGTTTATTCATGTAAATGCTTGTAGCCTGTGGGTGGAATTAGTATTTCATGTGTAATGTTTATGGCTTATTAGGATGTGTTTGATCCCCAGTTTATCCAACTTGCATGATTCAGTTTTGTATTATCTTTTGGATGTTTATTTCCTCCTTGTTGATGAAGTTTTCAACCAAAACCCTAAAAACATGTTTTACTTAATTTTATTTTATGAGATTGTGTTGGCTTGTTCTTTAGTAGTCTAAGAACAATTTCTGGCACTAACACGGACCAAACCCTGTACGAATCTCAACGGTGTGATGATGTAGTTGGATTCGAGCACATGAGAAACAACCATACCAAGAGGCACTAAGGACTCCTCTCAAGTGGTCTAAGCAACTCATCAATGAGGTTAATGAAACCAAGATACAGGGACCTCTGGGTCTATCCTCTGGAATATGTGTGTTGTCGTTGACAGAGGGAGACCTGCCCCTAGTCAAGGAAATGATGTTTCCTTGACCAGGAGCATGAGGGAGATAACCGAAAGGTGTGAGACAATCTGCGAAATGACCCACTAAACGCGGGGGGAGGGGGAGTTAAAGAGTTTAATAGGGGTAGGGAGAGTGTGGGAGACTCAAACTTCCTTTGTTTAGAGTATGACTGCAGGGCAGACTAGGCAACAAATGAAACTTGACTCATGGGAATGGGATCATAGCTGCAATATCGAGAATGTCACTGCAGATGGGAAATACTTGGAAGAGGTAGACACTTTTGATATTGATGGGATCCAAGGAATACACATTGCAAAGTACTCTGAACAAAGGTGACCCAATGTGGGAAAGTTGCCAAACTATTTTCTGTGGGGTGGTGTCGAGGGACACCATTGTGGTACGATCTCATGGATTTTTGGTGAGCCCGAGAAGGTAAATGCTCGATGGTGCTTTCAATTTTAGAGAGTATGAAAGCATGAAGAAGACTCCAGTGGGGTCTCTTTTTTGTTGGTAGTCTCCTATACCTGAAAAAGGATAAAAGTATACATAGGAGAGCTCGCCCATCCTGGAGGGGATGACAGACTTCTTTACCGTTGGTAGTCCAATCAGGCCAGAAAAGGTTAAACCTATACTGACTAGACGGTCATTCAGATACTTTTACAATCATTAAAAAACCAAGTTTGTTCGGTAATATTTTGTTGATGAGAAGGATGGAAAAGAGCTTAACAACAACCCGTGGTGAGATTTTTTATAAAGTGCAGTCCCTTTGCCCAAGAAAGCATAAAAGTATGTAGAGGGGAACGCTATTGGCTTGAATACACCAAGGTGGTCCTTTTCAATTGATGGTCTACATGGTCCGCAAAAGGAGGTAAACGAGACAATGTAGATGCCCTTTCCTATACTTTAGCGAGTGGGAAAGGAAGCAGCTGTGCTCGGCTATCTTTTCATTGTTTTAAGGAGTCAGAAAAGAGCTTAAACAAAACTCCAGTGTGGTCAACCGATTGCGGTGGCACAGGCGGTGCCCCATGTTGGGATGGTGGAAAGAGGTCCAAAGGTCATCCCCACAATATGGATGAAGCAGAAGGCTCTCAAACATACCAATACATGTGTGGGATAGATCGTAGTAGAGGCTCATGAGTCAGTGCGAAAAAGGCATGCAAACCGAGGTGGCTCTTAGACAGAGGTCAGGAGAGTGTGTGTGTATGTTGCTGTGGACGAAATTGACTACATGTGATGTGAGTGTAAGTCCGAGGGCACTTGTATGCCAAATACATACAAGAAAAGTAAATTGTTTTGTGGACAATGGTCTAGAAGTCTGCGTAAGGTGCGGTGAATGGGGAAGACAACTATGTGTTAAAATACAAAATAAAAGTAAAAAATGACATTCCTTAATAAGCGGTGGCTTGAACACTTGCATGAGTAGTGATCAAGAAGTGTGATACAAGTACAGGTCCGTAGACACTTGCATCATCATGTCATGGCTCATAAATCAAGGTGACTGGTGGGAAATGGTCCTGAAATTGATTTATTAAACATGAGACAATGGTCTCATCAGGAGATGGAAATTTGAGATCGGAGGTGTGAGAGGTGTCTCGAACTGATTCCAGGTGACTTTGGACTAGTAGCTGATGGTGCTACCCTTGATTTTTGCTGAAAAATGTTGAAAAACAAGAAAAAGAAAATGAAGCGACTCATTGGTGATGTTAAGCATAAAATTTCTTGAGGTAGATCCCATTGCAGGGGTTCTCCAAGAGTTGTACATCAGAGTCAATGAGGGTGTATGCCCCTTTTTTGAGGCAACGGTGGATGACGTATGGGCCATACCACATTGAATCAAACTTGCCTTTGCCCAATTTATTGTTGGGTTGGTCATAGAATAGAACCATATCACCTTCGCTGAAGGTGCGAGGGTGGACATGGGAGTCATAGTGGATCTTTGATCATGTTTTGCTGCTTCGATGGCTTGGAGGGCAGCTCGACGGTCTTCTACGGTTTGCTCGAGTTAGAGGAGTCATTCTTCTAAAGGAGAAGTATTAGGGAGGATTTCTACCGCCAGGCGGAGGGATGGGATTTTGCACTCTATAGGGAGTACTGATCCAACACCATGTACTAGACGGGAAGGAGTGAAACCGGTTGTGGTTTTTGTGGATGTGCGATAAGCCCATAGGGAAGAGAATAGCATGTGATGCCAGTTGGTTTTATGATTTCCTACCATCCTTTGGAGCATTGTTTTGATGATTTTGTTGACTGCTTCAACTTGGCCATTGCCCTGGGGGTAGTAGGATGATGAGTACTGGTGTTCGAATTTCAACATGGTTGACAATTCAGCCCATACGACATCTTGAAAGTGTGCTCCATGGTCTGAGACTAATTGCTTAGGAACACCAAATAATGAAATAACATGGTTAAAGAAGAAGCATGCTGCAATTTTAGCTTTGCAATCAAATTTGGGCATGGCCTCTTCCCACTTAGTGAAGTAATCAACTACCATAATGATGTATTTATGACCATTAGCCGAGACGGGGGTGATTGTCATGAAGTCGATTGCCCACTTGCAAAAGGGGTCGAATGTGACTACGGGGTGTAATGGTGCAAGGGGGTTTCTTGCCTTTGGGGAAAAGAGCTGATAGCTGTGGCAATGCTTGACTACCTCTATGCAATCAGCGAAGATAGAGGGCCAGAAATATCTGGCACGTAGAATTTTTTGGGCAGTTGCCAGGCCTGAAAGGTGGCCACCATAGGCTTTACTATGGCAGTCGTTGAGGATGGTTTCAGTCTCATCACGAGTGAGGAAACAATGTAAGATGGTATCAATGCCTCGACAATACAGAACATCTCCAATCAGCAAGTAGCGAATAGCTTGATGTTGGATGCGTCACCTATCCTCACGGTTTAAGTGTGCTGCGAACTTTTGTGTTCGTAAATAAAGAAGGATGTCCCCATACCATGGGTCATCCATGGATATGATGAATAGGAAATCATTAGGGAGATCATCCTTGGGGGTGATGATGTGGTTAATGAGGGCAGATCAGTCATGAGGGTGGCCAGCGCGAGTGCCTTTGTGATTTTCGGGGATACGAATTCTAAGTCGAATTCTTAGAGGACGACTACCCACTTGGCTGCTCAACCTTGTAGAAGGCAGTGGCTTAAGAGGTACTGCATTGGGTTTGAATATGCAACTACACGTGTATGGTTCGCGATGATGTAGTGGCAAAACTTCTGGGCCAAGAAGACAACAGGAAGGTCCAATTTATCCTCGGGTGAATATCGCAGTGGGGGTCCTGTTAGCTTCTGACTGATGTAGTAAATCATGTGCTCATGGTAAGCATCGTATTCTTGGACCAAGACTCCTGCAATGGCATCGTCTGAGGCCGACACATAGAGACTGAAGTCCCAGGTGAAATCTAGTGCTGAAAGTAATGATGCAGAAGCCAGGGTTTGTTTGAGTGCATCAAACGATTCTTGTGCTTGCTGATCCCAAACAAAGGGGATTTTTGTGCAAAGCAAGCAAATGAATCTGTAAGATTTTGTTGCGTACTCCGGTACAAAGCGGTGAAGGAAGTTGGCCTTTCCTTAGAGGCTCTATAGTTGGTGCTAATTTTTTGGGGAAGGAAGATCAAGGATAGCCTGAACTTTGAGGGGATCTACCGTTATCCATTTGTGAGATACAATGAATCCAAGCAAACGACCTGTTGGGACACAAAAAACACACTTGAGGGGATTGAGATGAACTTTGTACTTGCGACAACATAAAAATACTTGCCGCAAGTCGTCTATATGTTGTGCTTGTTTCGGTGATCAGGCGGTAAGGTCATCCAGGTAGACCAAGATGATGTGAATTAAATCGTGGAAACAATATGTCATGGCACACTGAAAGGTGGCTCAAGTGTTTTTCAGGCCAAAGGGCATGACTCGATAAGTGAATGTGCCCCATGGGGTTGTGAATGTCGTCTTATAATGGTCTTCTTTCCAGATTTGGATTTGGTTATATCCAAAAAAACCGTCCATGAAAGAAAAGGCCTCATGTCCGGCGCACGCATCGATGAAAGGTGTGGGGAAGTTGTCTTTGGTACATGCCCCATTAAGGTCACGAAAGTCTCTGCAAACATGAATGGTACCCTATTTTTTATTCATGAGAATAGGATTAGAAACCCAAGTGGTGTACGCAATGGGGTAGATGAAGCCGGCAGTGCACGGCTTCTCTATCTTGGCTTTCACCGCAGCCACTTTGGAAGGGTGGATGGGCTGTTGCTTTTGGCACACGGGAGCCACATTATGCCATGTGTCAATGTGGTGTTCCATGATGGATGGATCTAGGCTGGGAATTTTGGTGTAAGACCAAGTGAAGATGTCACAGAATTCTTGGAAGAGAGCTTTGTAGGCATTGACCTCTTCCAGGGAGTAGGATGCCCCTAGCATGATTTCTTCAACAATCTCAAAATTGTTTGAGATGTTGATTTTAATGGTTGGCAAAATGTTCACCATATTCCCTTCTTTGAAGGAATCTGGTGCTAGGATGGGGTTCTTCAACCAGTAGACCTTCCCATGGATGAAATATTTGGTCTCCGTGGAAAACTAGTCATACTGCAACATAAGTTCTTCGGGGAGGAAGAATGAGCGATGATGCATGTCGTCCCATGGGTATTCCAGGGCTGTCAAAGCTTCAAGTATCTCTTCATCGTTGCTAAAGAAACAAAGAGACTGGTCTGATGGACCGTTGTTGGGGGTGGAGATAAGCAGGTCAGTAGAAGTGGACATCATGTAAATGGACATGGTGTCCAAAGACGGAGATGGGGGGTGAACTTCTTCGATTAGGGTGATCTCATACTAAAGGGAATGTTGACAAAGGTCAAGTAGAGCCATTCAAAATTCAGGTAAGTCTTGGAAATGGTGAGAGTAATGTCCATACAAACCGCAAAGGGCATAGGCATGGTTTGTTCTCAATGCCTTGTTCCTGACTATTGGTACGATTGGGAGTTCAACCACCGAGATGTTTTTGTTTGTATCCATGGCATCCAACTATGCACAGATTATTGGGATTTTAGGGCAACTCTGAGTTGGATGGCCCTATTTCTCACAGACAGTGCAAGGTGGGACTTGTCGCAGTTCTGCGATGGATTTGGAATTCTTGCCTCTGGCCATTTTCGGGTGGGGTGGTGTAGGTGCGGGTGTAGTGGTTGGATTTTGCGGACCGGGTAGAGGGTGAGACTCGACTGTGATGGGTTGCACCAAGGCTAAAACAACCTAGGGCATTACTGGCTGAGCCGGTGGATCAAGATACCATACCAGAATTCCCAATGTAAATTTGGGTAGGCTTAAGGTGGCCATTGCTGGCTTGCTCATGACACCAGGTGGGGGGAAGAGGAAGGGAATCGTATGGACTGGAGATGAGCCCAGATAACTCCCTGACGGTTGCATGTGGGGATGTGGTTGTGGCTGCGGGTGATGTTGCGGCTGTTGTTGGTGTTGTAGCTGCGGATGATGTTGTGGTTGTGGTTGGGGCTACGACTGCGGTTGTTGTTTGGGTGCAATGGTGCTGGATGAGACCATGCACAAGTCTACAGTCTCATTTTGTGTCGGTGGTGGTGACACTGAGGGGAGAGGAGCCATCATGTTGGGATCAACAAACAACCTAGGGCCTACATTCAATAATGGGTAGGCCGGTGTGTTGTCAACCATAGTGTTGATTGCAGGGATGACATTAGCGTGTGTATTCGTCCCTTGTGGCTCAATAGTGGTGATGGTAGGGATAACATTGGTGGGTTCCGTTAACCCTTGTGGATCTTGATAAGTGAGTTGATCAACCTTCACAATATTCCCTTCATGAGGGAACATCATGAGATAGAATACGGTTGATGCGAACTCTCTCATGGAATACATATAACTTCTCTCGAGGAGAAGGTTATAGTCCAGTTGAGCGTTGACGACCTCTATGTCAATCAACACTGTCTTCTCGGCTAATGTGATGGGGACATGGGGGAGGATTCCTTGGGATTTAGTGGGATGTCCATCATAAGCCCATAGAGTTGTGGAGGGTGGTTGCAGAATTGGTGATCCAAGTTTCTTCCAAACCAAGGTAGACATAACGCATGTGGATGCCCCCTCATCCACTATGCACAGATGCACAACCAAATTCTGGATGGACATCGGGATTTGAAAGGCGATGGTCGATGGCATGTGTGGTTCTCCATTCTCCATGTCGAATGTGATCAACTTGGAGTCAGAGGATTCTACTACCCCAAGGGTAGCTAGTAAGGATTTTTGCTACATTGGGCATGTTTTAAGTACCTCAAGAGCGGACATGGCGGTTGGTGTTTGGGCCAAATCATCCACAATGGTATAGCTGACTACAGCTCTAGCTGTGGCATTATTGGAAACTGTGCATACGGGGGGGCACAGGAATGGGGGTAACTTAAGAGGTAGGTTGACTGTTTTGGATGTTGATGCCGCTGATGTGTCAGCAGGTTCGGTGGTGGTACCATACTGATTCCGTCTGGTTTGCAAGTTGACCTCTTCAGTAATCATGGCTAGAAGGTGGTGAACACCTGTTTCATCCATGGGAGGTGCCCCCAGAGCGTTGGGATTGGGTTGGGGAGGGGGTGCGGTTGCCACCAATCCTTGGACTGGTAGCGGGTTTTGAAGCACCATAGGAGGAGGTCCTTATGGTGCTGGGTTTGGTTGGGCTTGATTTGCAGTGTTGGCGGCCCGTTGAACTTCATTCTGAATGGCCTGCTTAGTGTGACCCATGAGGGGACACTCGAATGTGTAGTTCCCATAAACATCACAGAGTGTGTAAGGTTGGTTTGTGTGCAACAGGGCGTTGCGCCTTGGTGCATTTTGTCATGGGGGGTTTTGGGCGGGTCAGTTAGCTGCGAAATTGTTGGGAGGGTTTGGTTGTTGACCACCTCCCTACGGTTAGTTATTGGCTTGGTTCCAAGGCCGATTATCTCTATATTTCCCTTGTTGATTGTTGGGGGAAGGCTGGTTTGGATGGTTTTGTTGTGCAAATACTTGTCCTAATGGAGCTGGTGGGGTGGGGGCAGAGCCTTGAACTGGTTGCATTGGTGGTGCATAGTAGATTTGTGGGGGTGGAGATGCCACAAATTTGGGCATTTTCCCCACATACTGTTGTGTTGGAAAATCCATGGCCGGAGTCTGCTGTGGTGGCACAAGTTGTGCATAGGAAGTTCTTGCTCCGGACTGGGACATCATTCTTGTATAGTTCCGAGCTTGGTTCTGGTAAGAAACACTGGCAATGTTGCTTGGTTGTGGTGTAATGGCAGGTGGTGTCGGACGGTGCTATGGCTATTGGGAGACAGACCCTATGATGCCGTCTACAGTGTGGGATGCCCCTGGTGCATCACGGTAGGAGGTACTTGGACAGGGAGCATCTAGAATGATGGTGTACAGATATCCAGACTAAGCGTAGATTAGGTAAAACTTTTGAGCTTTTAGTATGGCCTCTTCTTCATATTGGGGATGTTTGGATGTGACGTCCTTTACTATGCGCGGGAGCAAGGTCTTAAGCAACCAATCCAAGAAGTTCCTGTCGTCAAGTTGGATTTTACATAAGCTGCAACGTCGCCGCCACTCATGGATGTGGTCGCTTATATGTGTCACAGTGCTCTGGCAATAGGATAACAGGATCTCCACCCCTTCATCATATCTGATAGGGAGTTGGAAATATTGTAGGAACATGAAAGCTAGGGAGTTGAAGTCCGGGTATTTGTCCTGTGGTAGCTCAATGTACTGTTTAGCCACAACACCTGTAAGGGTGCGTTGGAATAGCCTGATCCTAATGGAATCATTTACAATGTTATTGGATGAGCACCATAGATGGAATGTCATAATGTGGTTTTGGGGACATTCCCCTGCCTTTCTTTCAAACTTGGGAATGTCTAAAGGTAGCTTGGTTGGCATGGGAGGCCAAAAAGCTTGATGGTGAATGGGGTCGTTTGTCAATCTAGCCAAGTCAGGAAAGTTAA
Organism: Pseudotsuga menziesii; assembly: GCA_001517045.1. Taxonomy (NCBI): domain Eukaryota; kingdom Viridiplantae; phylum Streptophyta; class Pinopsida; order Pinales; family Pinaceae; genus Pseudotsuga; species Pseudotsuga menziesii. Next base: position 399,190 of record LPNX010610544.1, read on the forward strand.
GATGGGCCATGAAAGGCAGGTTTGACCCCAAGTTGACGTGGGATGGGGCTGCAATGGTGGTGGGGTTTGTAGGTGCATAATGCATCTACACAGTTGGGGGTACTTGTGGTGGCACCATTGTGGATGGGCCAATGCCCCGAAGTGTTGTGGGGGGAACTGTATGGGTGGTGAGGACATTTCCCCCATGTATGATAGTAGGGGCAACGTAAGTGGAAGGTCCACTGCCCCCCTGTGTGGCAGGAGGGGAAATGTATGTGGAGGGGCCATTGCTCCCGTGTGTTGCAAGTGGGACAGCTTGGATGGTCACTATAGGTGGTGGCATCTGATTGATGACATTTTGCATGACTGTACTTGGGCCACCTGCAGGGTTATTGGTGACAGGTTGTGGTGTGGGCATGGGTTCACTTGCTATGGAGATGCCAAAAAATGGATCCGGGTTGGCACCATCCATGGGGCTTGATGATGCAGTATGGAGGTCTAGTTCAGACTGATATGGGTCTAAATATGAATCAAAGGTTGTGTGGCCTTCTGATGGTGTGAGAGATCACTGAGAACGGTTTCGACGGTGTCGATTGAGTGTTCTAAATTCTGGTGGTTCACCTCTTAGGTGTGAGGAAGAGCATGAGGGATCAATTATGTTAGATGTTTATCAAACTTATGGGAATGATGTTTGGACCCTAGTTTCAGTGGCTTCCTATTGGCTGTAGTTGGTCACTTGACCACCAAGACTGCCAAAAGACAGTGCTTGGCTTTTTCCTCACAGGTGTTTCTAATCAATTAGAAGGGGTCGTTTCCCATTTCGCTTGGAAATTCCTCTCAGCGGCCAGCTACTTTAGGGTTCCTGTGCTACTTTTCACAATGAGTTTCTGGGTAGAGCCAAAGTACTTCCCACAGTTGAAGCAGTTAGGGACTTATGTCCTCAAAGACTGCAGATTGTTTGAACTTAGTGTAAATTGATAAATTTTAAGGCTCTGTCAGCATCATGAACTGAGTTGGGTTGATTACTTGGTATGGTGTATTTGTTTGTCTGTCTTTCTAGTATTTGGTAGCTGCAAATGGTTTATGAATTCATCATATTGTGGTAGAGTTCATGTCATTATGTATGCAAGCATTGAATAATCAAAAATTTGTAAATAGATACAGTTTTTAACCCTGAATGTTGATGGCCTAACTAGATGACTACCTCATGTTGATATTCCTTTTCAACCAAGAGAAGGTGATGGGCTCTCAAAAAAATGGGACTAATCCCATCCGTAGATCCATAGGTCACCTCCTGGATGCAAGGTTGGTCAACAGGGAGGACGCTTAGCATCATGAGAAGCCCTCCTTCTCTACCCCCTCTACCTTCCAGGTCATCCGATTTTAATGGTTTAGAAAAATATTCAATGAAGAGCCTAGGTCTATATGAGCTTTCCCTTCATCGTATCCCATAATACTTTGAAGGGTGATGACTGGGTAGAGGAGGAAGGGTAAGCAAGACAGTTAGTTTTAGGTTGATTTTAGTTAAGTTGCATTCATCTAATTAAGCCATTAAAATTTACTTTGAATTTACACTTTGTTATGTAAATGAAATTGCAATAAAATGAAACAGAAACATAAATGAAATGGTTCAGATGGACAGAGGCGGTTGAGCCACACTGACAGTTTCGATAAAAGCAAACAGTGAAGCCCAAAAATGGGTCGCGCACCTGTAAGAGTCTTGTTTTTTTGAAGTGTATTATGATCAAACCATGAGGAATTACCTCAAACAGTTAAAAACCCACTTCGGAAATGGGCCCTTTTACCCCTAACCATGGGCATATTCACAAATGACTCAATTGTTTGGGTAGAAAATGAGCTCGAACACAGGTGAATTTCAGAAATTTGGTTCGGCCGTTTTTGCACAGTTGAGTGATTTATGAATCATAGAATGGCCAATAGTAACTAGTACTGTGTCCAAATGGGATTGGATTGGCCTTGAGGAGGCTCATCAATAACTAGAAATGTAAATAAACAAGAATCTAAGCTATATTTAACAGAAAACTAAACTAGGGCAAAAAACAGAACTAAAAACTAAAAATTTGAAAAATAAACCCAGGGATCCTATGGGATCGACCTGGTATGGTCGCTAGTTCTATAGCAGGGATTTCTCCTTGCTGCAGGGTAGGAATGGATCCCTTCCATCTATAGGATGGAAGGGTAGGTTCTTGTGTGGAAATGCAGAAAAGAAAAGCAGGAATGAAACTAGACAGAAATAAAAGCAAAGATGTGGAACCCCTCTGCACACAAGGTTATAGGTTAAAGACCTCCGAGACCCTACATACAACAATGGAGACCTGCAAGAACATGTTAGGCCATGAAACCTGCAAGCAAATTCATGTTAGAAAAATCTGAATTAAACACAACAAAACAGAAAATATACCTTCCTTTGGTTGAAATGGGCCACCATGCCCTAGCTTGGAGAACCACCTCTCTCTTGGTAATGGGGGAGCTATGGCTCAAAGGGAAGATGGATGAGAGGTAGTGTGGGTGGATTGAGAGGAAAATGGTCTCAAGGCATCCACTTGGGTAGCATAACAGTATGCAAGGAAGGAATGTTTGAGAGTGACCCCCACACCTTCTTTTATAGCTTTTTGGGGGACTTCTAGGGTTTTAAGCCCTTGGTCAGGGCTTTAGCCCTTTTTGGGGATTTTAGCCCCTTCCACCCTAACTTTATCTCCTTTTAGGGTTTTAGGCTCCTTTGAGGGGTTTTAGCCCCTTTTTGGAGGCTTTAGCCCCTAGGAGAGTTATTTAGGCTCCTTTTTGGGGTTTTTAAGCCCTTTTACTCATTTTAAAGCTTTTTTGAGGGTATGGGGGTCTAATGGGGTGTTACGAAGGTCATGAATGGGTGTCCTTGGGTGGTGTAGGACATGTAGAGATGAGTGAGGGATTTTTTGGGTTAACATGACTCAACCAAATTTTAACTTTTTTCCCAAATGAAAAATTATGCTAACACTTAACCATAGGTGCTAAAATATCATAGTTGTTATTTGGATCATCATTAGTATTAATATTGTATATTGATCTAGGAACAAAGCATCAATCTCATCAAAGATTAATCAACAAATAACTCATGAAATGGTGTAATCGGTCTACAAGAATAGTAGCTGCTCTGTATTCACATAAAGAATGAATGATTACAATTACAATGTCATGCTACAGGCATGAATGAATGAGCAATTCGAATCCTCAAGGAGGTCATTCGAATTGAATGAGTGAGTCTAGATTAACTGACTATAAGCCATAGTCCACACTTAGTTAACCACTGATCAAAACCCTAATTGACTCAACTGAACCTAACTGAAGCCGGAGTGCAATAAATGATCGAGTCTCAACTGAAAGAGATCAGACACATGTCATAGCAAGCCAACCATCAAGTGCTAGTGCTTCAATGACTCCAATGAACCCCGATAAGGTTAACTGAAGTTGAACTGAACATCAAAAGTTGGTGGAGGTGCCCCTGTTGACTCTAGTTCATTAATTAATCATTAAATAATCAATTAAATGAAAGGAGGTGGCTTCACTGACCTAATTAACTGATTGTAACCACCAGTTAGCAATTAGGTGCATTAATATCACTTAGATCACCCTCAGAGTGCTCCAGTTAGCCTCCCCGAATGTAGGAGAAGGCTAAGTCAGCCTCCTTGACTGAAGGTAGGAGTGGGTGTGACTGGATGATGACATTTAATGCTCCACTGATGTCAATTAATGTCAATAATACTTAGGATAGTGGTTTAACTATCCCAATTTGACCAAAAAGAGTGTGTATGGTGGGAAATGTCTCCAACAATTAGACCCTTCATATGGTTCTTTGTATGGTCCTTTGTATACATTTCTGTAAAAATAAGCTTTACCGGATTAGATTACTGCTAATCATGGATTTTCCTAGTCTGTCATTCCACAAGAAAGTCATATGGGACAATTCTCTTGATCTTTTAATTGCGCTCTCCCTTATTCATCCAAGATTTTTAAGACTAGATTCGATGTTTGCATTATCCTGTAAACACTTTGTCATTTGGAAAAGAAAAATGAGTCTTTTATAAGTAACTTAGAAAAATAAAGACAGATAGTCTAATCCTCCCCCAAACCAAAGATATGGCATGTCCCCAAGCCATACAAGAAAACTAAGTAATTTCAAAAATAAAGTAATAAAAGTTCAATCATGTTGTTGTGATTTTTGCAAGAAAAATAAAGACTAACTAATAAATGGAAATGATTCAGATATATACATTTATCAAAAATAACAGTGCTCAGATATGTAGATATGTAAATTTATCATTTATCATGTGATGAGAATATAATTGAAAATGCCATAGGAAAAACTAGTCATACATGCCTCATTGTAAGGATATCTTGTCATATCAAGAATTTTTGAGTTCACCCTCAAGTTTGTGAGATTTTACAGCTATGGGTCCCATTTCTAGGATAAGCATATCCTAGGTATTGATTGAATTTAGACTTTCGGATCCAAGGCCAACTTACATTCATTCTCTAATAACATCATAAAAAATAGGCCTAAACATGTTTATTCATAAATTCATAAATTTTTTATTTATATTATCATTGTTCTACGAACCATGTGCATAGTGGTGCATTAACCATATCTCTTTTACCCGATATTACCCCACTTCCAGCAGGCGTGTTTAGTACCCCGGCGGGTTTATCCTAGTACCATGCAAGCATAGCCCCGCTGCCAGCGGGCCTGTTCAGTACTCCGACGGGTGTACTTGCATTTACCAAGCTTCCTTGTTTTAGGATGTTACTTAGCATTGACCCACTACCAGCAGGCCTGTTCAGTACCCTGATGGGTTTGCTTTGTATATTGATTTTGAGTATATGGAATTTGGTTTGTACTAGAGCGTGTTAAGCCTGCTAAACACATAATTCAACAAAATTTATTTTTACATATAATGGCCTTAATTATAGATCATGTCAAAAGAGAAAAAATTAAATTTGTTCTTTGACCTTTCGGTCTATCTTCTTCATAATAGATAAGTAACGTTTCCTGCAAGCAAAAAAAAAATTACTTACTTTCGAGCTACCACAAAAATTCTAAAGAGACAAGTTTCGATGATGAGTATAGGATAAACTAGTACTACGTAGGTGTGAAAATTATGAAGACCATGATGATTAAAGTAATTCTTTCACGCAACTATTCAAATAATCAGAAATGTACATGTCTGAATCAAGACACCATATATAAAGCATAACCAAATGATAGAATAAGTGGTAGAAATGATACAAAATAATTCTTTAATTGCGCTATAAACTTCAAATTTTGATAGGGACCAAAAAAGGGAAAAGTGCAGATATACTATGAGTGTTTTTAGAGCACTTCCTTTTTCAGATAATATCTCATGAGATACTTACAGAGGTAAAGTACTTGTAATCAAACTGCAAAACCACTTGTTAGATGATTCATTTTTATTCTTGAAAACATATATATTATTATAGAAAGAAAATATTCCCTTGTAAACAACCTGTCAGAAATGACTCTTATTTTTTCAAAGAAATACACACATATTTACATATATACAAGTGATGATAACCCAAAAAATTTAAGGATCAGGAGAAGGAAGAATTTTTGGAGAGGGAAGTCCAATGATTACTTCTATTTTGGTAGGATCCACCTTGATCCCTTGGGGAAAAACATGATGCCCTATACAAATGTGACATGCAGAGGTTTTGTTTAATGGAAATTCATGTTGGGGATGTTTAGTCTCACATCTTGGACAGAAAATGCTCTTTTATGCTCATTCTTCTTCCTGTTTTTTCATGTAAGTTTGGTTTCTAAAGTGAGTATACCTAGAAGGTTTCTTTCGAGGTGAGAATGGGGCATCCCAACGTTATTTTCTAGGAGAGATCTTCCTCTGATCAACCATTCTCTTATTGGGTCTTATAGGGATGGTAGATTCTACTATGGATGTTTCAATTGGTGAGATACTATGTTTATTGAGTTTCCAAAGAGAGCTTTCACCTAATCAGGATCGACAGAATTAGTGAAATTCAGCTCCCCTACTAGTGAAAAAGTTGTATCATTTGGTTTTGTGACTAGTGGAAGGTTTAAGGGTTCCTAATGGTTACTCCCTTTGAAATTCATTAGAAATGAGGCCTTCAGGACCTCCTACCAGGATCTCTTCTCTTTCTATGGCGTCCCCTGTAAGATATCCTAAAAGAGTCTCTTTATGTTCCCAGCAGAACTACTTCCTATAGGTTGTTTTTTTTTCGATGCCTTTCCGCTAAGTTAATGGATGGGGTATTATGTCCCCCATATAAATTAATAATATTTTTAACAAAATTTTACTATCTTAACGAATCTACCCTCATAATTTCTAGGTCTATTCATAAAAACTAAAGGGAAACCTATGCTACTACTACTACTGGATTTGGGGGCTCCTGTTATAATATATGTGTAGGTTATTACCTCTCATCTTATCGCTCCCCCACCACTAGCCTATATCTATTCTACCTTACAGAACAACTCCCTAGAAACGACGCCAAAATGTTAGGTAAAATATCATCTTGATTAATTCACCTAATATTTAATTATCGACCAGGGTTGGTAATTTTAGAGTTGACACAAAGTATATGCGAAGGTAGAGGGGTTCCTAGGGTGTCGTGGGAATATTAACAAAACAAAAGATCGAAATATCTTTTGAAAATAAAAACTGAGTCAAAATCCTAAGAATTATTTCAACTATCAAGGTAATTGAACTGGAACAGAGTACCAGACTAGAGTGGTATCAAATTATACTACTCTAATTCTATAAATAATTGTTATAATATAGTGCTATGAGAATAAACTATTCTCTATAATAAGATCTATTTTATAGCTAAACAACCTTAAAGGCTAACTGCACAAAATTACAAGAAATGGATATGCTTTCTGAGAAAAACTATACATGCAACTATCGGATGTACATAATGACTTAAACTAAACTATCTAATTCCACTCTCCTGGGTTTTTTTCAGGATACAGATTCACTATAAGTGGAATGGGAGTAGGATAATTATCAAAATGACTTTTAAAGGAAGTGAAGAAACTAAAGGAAATTAAATCTAACTTAACATATACAAATATGTGCAGACTAAGAAACGCCCAATTGCAAGTGATAGTAAACATGATGATTTCTAAGCAAATAACTCCTAACTGCAGAAGATAGAACAATACTACAAGAAGGTAGACATAACTTATAAAAAAGTAGAAAACTTAATAAAGAGGAGCAAGTAGAAAACTTAATAAAGTTGATTTTAAATCCTATTCTATAGGTTTCTTTGGTAACCACCTAATTGGAAGGGACAGATCCTACTACTTATGATCAATTTACAAGGTACTAACATATTTCCCTAATATTGAAATTTCTAACACTAAACTATATATATATATATAATGAGAAATCAATTCAAGCCAAAGATATAATTACAAAGTAATACAGTAAACCAAAATGCATGACATAATTCTAAACATAAGGTGAAAAGAAGGAAAAAATAGGAATAAAACTTAACAAGTATTTTAAACAGTCTTATTTAAGGATTTAAGAAGAAACACAACCATTTTCTAACTATCAGTATCCAAACATAATTGAAAAACTAAAGAAACAAGATCAAAATAGATTAAAAACGCTAAAGGCTGAATGAAAGGCTGGATAACAGACTGGAGCAAAGGTCTAGATGGCAGGAAGAACATGTTGTTTGAATGCCAGTCTACATACAAAAAGCACTAAAATGTCAAGAAATAGTTAATATAAATGATTTTGAGGTCATCTTATCCATGCACACGATAACGAAATGTAAAGGATAGGAATTAAACATACCTAATGATTAAATTCAATCCATAAATAACTTAAACTCAATTCATAATTAAAAACATCATTATATATTTATTAAACAAGCTGTAATATAACTAACTGAATTCATAACAAAATGGAAAGGGACAGAGTTGAATATACTGTAATTGAATCAAAGCAATGTATTCTATCAACATAAACCAAGCAGTAAACTGGAAAGACTTGAAAGGGAAATTGAAAGAAAATTTGTGCGCAACCGGTTGCTTAACTCACAAAAGGAAACTACATTAATAGCATAATATCAAAGTCAAGGATGATTTTAAGGAACCATACTTATTTAAAAGTGTATAAATGTTGGCAAATATTACCAATTCTTAAACGCCTACTATAAAATGATTGGCAATATTTTTCAAAAAATATTTTAATTTCCAAGGATTTCATATCGTTTATATAATAATTTGGCGATTTTTAGGGTCAAAAAATTTTACCCCATCAAAATTGGGTGAAACAGGGCTTCAAAAAATGCAAAATGGCGAATTTTTTTTGGGAGAAAAACATGGAAAAATAGCCCACTGGGCTAAAATTCACCCCTAAAATTATCCCTGATCAAAGTGTAATATATGCTACAGGAAATGAATAACATGAACGATTTCAGTAACTAAATTGCATAAACAAATTACAAATAAAACTATGCTAATTGCAAAAAGGGAAGAATGAAAATACATAGGAATAGAAAGCTCCGGTTGATGAGGGGCCCTCCCAGTAATTAGAGTGATAACTTGTTCAATGCTACTAAGACATGATCATGCACAACATAAGCAGAACTTCCATTAAATTGAAGAAAATTATTACAGAGTTTCTGGAATCGACTGATTACATGTATAAAATGTCTAAAAACTATTAACTTCTTCTCGCATAGCAGTGTTTTTATATATAGCATTTTACAAAGGGAAAGCAAGTCGACCCTTTCAGTGGTCAAATTCTCTTAATATAAGTCAACCATTATGACAGATAACTAAGCGAATGACCAACACATAATGTTTTCTCCTTCTTCGCGTGATGTGGCATACAAGCTCTGCTTCGGCATGGTTGGTGTCAAGGTGTCATACAGAGGCATCATACAAGCGATATTCCAGAAGGGGGTTCATGCTATCACTCTAGCGCGTGGGAAACAAGCAGTTTATAGGCCGTTCCATACTTTAACACTTAGCTATCAGTACCAGCGCACGATTAGCTCAGCGGATTGAATGATGAGTTGTGTAGTGAGCTGGATATGCTCTACGCATATCTAGAATGGATGCATGGTCTGTTTGTTGGATCACCAAAGACTAAGATCTACAATAACTATTTCACATATTAGCATATCATCAAATATCATCGGATTTAATCTATAAAAACATGAAATAATAGAAATAAATCATAACCTGCATAAACCCAAAATATAGTCGTACCTGGTGCTGAATAGTGAACTATATGATAGAAAATATGCCAAAAGGTGACAAAACATATGTCAAACATGTAAATTATTAGCCAAAAAATGATGACAAAACTGGGATCAACAACTTGTATGGCATGATCTTTTTTAGGGTCTTTTCCAGTTGAACGTTCTCTCCTTTAACCTGTATGTTGGTCTAGTTGAGTCTCATGGAACTAACCTAATTATAAGAGTTTGAAGTATGTTAGAATAATCAACCCATAGTTACCCATATTTGACATTAATTAATCATTTTTGTCTTATTCCTAGATTCCTAGATTCCTCTCTATGCTAGTTGGCTTCCACATGCACCTAGAAGTCAATACTTGCTAAAATGGGTCATGGAGTACTTTGGAATCATCCTGGAAACAATTTTAGCAAGATTGCTTTTATTCCTAGTTCCTAAAAGCACAATTCTGCTATTTCTGAAAGATTCCTTACTTTACAGTAGTTTTAAGGCATAAAGGAAAAGCTAGTCTAGGAGAACTTACCTTGTTTTTTTCCCACATCATCCTCCTTCCTTCTCTCCAAAAAAAATCATGAATGAGTTGTCTTTCCATCAGTTATCATATTTCCCACTTTCTCTAGCCTATTCGTGAGCATCTTCATAGATTTGGAAAGTCTTTCTTGCACCTATGGGGGATTTGACTAGATTTAGTAAGCCTTCTTTTTTACCAATTCGAATAGCAACCTAGTTCCATCAAATATCTCATGTAATTATATATTTTAGCATCCTATTACTTCAAATGGTTGGATAATTTATAATTATTCAATACAGGATTAATTTATGCTCCAATTTTAGTCTCAATTTGTATGAATTTTGCATGTTTGATTAGCAATTTTGTGAGTGTAATTGATCTATCACTTGTGTTCAATTTCCTCTTGGTATCAGAGCCTTTGTATATCAATTTATATCCTTCCAAATTGTTATTTTAGGTTCAAAATCACTGACTGGGAGCGTATTCTGTTGACTGAAGGGCACGGGAGCTGAGATATGGACCAATCTCAAAGGATCATCTTGACTCAATTCAATTTATTTGAATGTAAATTTGAGATGGAGATATTTTTGAGAGAGAAAGGTCTCTACCGAGTTACCATGGCTACTAAGGTAGAGCCCAATGTAGTTGTAGAGAAAATCAAATGGCACAACAGGAGGGATGAGGCCTATGGTCTTTTGTGTCTGAGCATTTCAAGAGACCTCCTCTTTCATCTTGATTCATTGACATATCCTAATGAGGTGTAGGAGAATATTGAAGAGATTTTTGGAAAGACAAATGATATGAGAGGACATAAAATTGAGAATGAATTGATCTCCTTGAGTCCTAGTAGCTTAGAATCATTGCAACTCTACCTTTCCAAGTTTAAGGCCCTTGTTTTGCAGCTAAAACAATGTGGGATCAAAAAGAAGGAAGAGAAACTAGTCTTGACCATACTCTCTAAGCTTGGTCTTGACTATTCATTGTTTGTTTCAACCTTCTATGCCACTAAATTGACAACTCAAACCTGGAGTATGCCTAAGCTTGTTGAGTTCATGGAATCCCTCACCCAGGAGCAAGATAAATTGGTGATGATGGGCACCATCAAACCTTCCAAAGACCAATATTTGGTTGTTATAGATTCAAAAGTGGATTCAAAAAACAAGAAAAAAGCTAAAAATCCACCTAAGCAAAAGAGAGACAAGTCAAATTCTCAAGAGGAGCCCTCAGGCTCCAAGAAAAACTTCCAGAAGAAGAAGAACAAAGGAGAAATGAGCAAGTGCGCATACTGTAGTAAGGGATATCATCCTGAGATCTCTTGTATGAAAAAGAAAATTGACATGTTGAATCAAATCCTAGAGAAGAACAACATCTCCCTTCCCGATTGCTCAAAGAAGAGGGAAGGAGGATCAAATTCAGAAGACAAGGAGAGAGTACATGATTTGGTTGCTGGCACCTCAAGCTCACCTAGTTTCATCATTGATTCTAGAGCTTCCAGACATATGGTTTCGACAAGGGAGATATTTTCCTCTCTTGACATGCCAAAAGGTCCACCAATAGTTTTTGGGATATAACTCTCTGACTGGCATTATGGGGAAGGGTAGGATTGATCTTAACCATGGTAATTTCAATAATGTGTTGTATGTTCCAGGTCTTGCCTCTAATCTCTTCTCAGTGTATCAGATGAATCACACTAGGTCTCCAAAGAAATTCATCTTCTCCCCCAATGAAGTTGAAATCATAGAGATTTCGAATGGTAAATTCATAGCAAAAGGTGTTGTTGATCACACTTCGAAGGTATACAGGTTTTCCCATTTTCTACCCTACTCAAACCCCTCTACTCTTCTTACTCATGCTAATGAAGAAATCAGTATTTGGCATGAAATATCTGGCCATCTTAACTAAAAGTAACTCTCTGATTTGAGTGACAAAGAGATGGTCATAGGGTTACCAAATATTAAGTTTTCTAAAGGAGTCTGTCAAGGTTGTATCCTAGGAAAACACCCAAAGCAAAAGTATGCGAGAGCTAGTCATGAGAGAAACTCTGCACCCCTTGAGTTGATCCATATTGAAATTTATGGTCCATTTCATCATATGTCCATGAGTCAAGACAAATATCCACTCACTTTCATATATTACTTTTCCAAGTATTGTTGGGTCTATTTCCTAAAGCACAAGTCTGATGTTTTTGACCTCTTCAAGGTCTTTCAAGCCTTGGTTGAGAACCAGTCTCGGAGGAGACTCAAGGTCCTCAGATATAACAATGGTGGTGAGTATGTCAAGTCTTAGTTCATCCAGTATTGAAAATATGCAGGTATCCAGATGCAGCATTCTATTCCTTATACACCACAGCAAAATGTTGTTGCTGAGAGAAAGAACATATCACTGAAGGAGATGGCAACTTGCATGATGGAGGATAAAACTTTTCCACCAAATTTTTGAGCCAAGTCTATAAAATTTTCATCCTATATATAGAACATTGTGCCATATAAGAATATTTATGGTATTACTCCTTTTGAAGCTTGGAGTGGGCACAAGCCAGATGTGACCCATTTCAGGATTTTTGGCTCAAAGGCTTGGGCTATAATTCCAACTGAAAAGAGGAAGGCTTTGCAACCCCAAAGCCAAGAGTGCCTATTTTTTTGGTATTATAAATATTCAAATGGGTACGAGCTGATTAAATTGAGCACAAACAAATATTTCATTGAAATGAGTGTTCAGTTCGAAGAAGAGCCTTTAGCAGCAGTAGAAGTTGGAGAGTCCTCTTTATCACCACAACCTCTGATTGTAAGTGAAGAGACTAATGAGTTTGCTGATTCTGATATGTATGATAATGATGATTTAATTTCATATCCTAACATCCCTACAAGACCAAAATGGGCAGAAAGGACCATTCATGCAGCTGGGGAACTAGTTGGAAATCCTAGTGACACTAGGAGGACTAGATCTCAATTTGAGGGTGCCCTTTGTGTGAAAGATCCACTCTTTGCTGAGAAGTGTTATTTGATGGTTGATTCTTATCCTCAAACATATGAAGAATAAGTGCATGATCCAATATGGAAAACAGACATGAAAGAAGAATTCAGCTCGCTCTAGAAGAACAACACATGGCAACTGGTTGATCTTCCCCTAGGGAAAAAGCTAGTAAAGTGTAAGTGGGTATTCAAAACTAAGTTTGCTACTGATGTTTCACCTTTGAAATATAATGAAATATTGGTATCCAAGGGGTACTCAAAAGTACATGGTATTGATTACAATGAGACATTTGTACCAGTGGAAAAGATGAACTCCATAAGGCTAGCTCTAGCCATTGTAGCTTTGAAGCAATGGGAGGCACATCACATGGATGTGAAGTGTGTTTTTCCAAATGGAGATCTTAATGAATATTTTTATATGAAGCAACCTGGAGGGTTTTTTTCTAATCCATATTTAGTGTGCAGGTTAAATAAATCATTGTATGGGCTCAAGCAAGCCCCCAGAGATTGGTATGCGAAGTTGATGGCTTTTTGATGTCACTAAGTTTTGTTCGATGCAAGTTTGATCCTAATGTCTATTTGAAGCCGATTCATGGTTATTTAATGATTATTGTTCTTTATGTGGATGACCTATTGATTACAGGAAGTTCAAAGAAAGAGATTGCCTCCTTGAAGGATGAAATGAACCATGCATTTCCCATGACATATTTGGGGTTGTTGAGCCAATTCTTGGGTCTCGAAATTGCTCAATCCCAACATGGAATCAAATTTCATTAGTCCCAGTATGCTTCATATTTTCTCACCAAGTTCAGTATGAAATATTGCAATCCAATCAAGACTCCATTCCTTTCAAGAGTTAAGCTTGAGGAAGCAGGTTCTTCTCCTATGGTAAATAACACACTGTATAGGCAGTTGATTGGGTGTTTGCTTTATCTTACACATACTCGACCTGAATTATGTTATGCAGTTAAAGTGGCTTAGAGATACATGGATCAGCCTCATGAGATCCATTGGAGAGTAGCCAAGAGGATCCTAATCCTTTTTTAGGGAACAAGGACTCATAATATTTTCTGTAAAGAAAAATATGACTTAGAGCTAGTTGGATTTACTAACAGTGATTGGGTAGGTGACAACACAGATCGAAAGTCTACTTCAGGATATGTGTTCATGCTTGCAGGAGGACCAATCAACTAGTCAAGTAATAAGAAGAGTGCCATAGCACTATCATCTACAGAGCCAGAGTATAGAGGAGTTGTGAATGTAGCTACTCAATGTTTATGGCTGCAGGGAATACTTGGAGAATGTGGTTTTGAATTAGAGTTTTCAATAGTCATATATTGTGACAATCAAAGCACCATTCAAATCTCCACTGATATAGTTCAAAGGCAGAGAACCAAGCACATTGAGATCCATATACACTACATCAGGGAGCTTGTGCATGATGGTACCATTTCTCTACTCTACTCTGCATCTTTAGAGCAAGAAGTAGGCATCTTCACCAAAGTGTTTTGTGAGAAGACCTTCAGTAATCTCAAATCACTGTTGGGGATTTCTAATCATGTGCTGAAGAATGATTGATGACAATATTTTCAAAATTTTGTTTCCTGTCCATGTTTAAGGGAGTATTTTTCCCACTGGGTTTTTGCTTCTTTCCTTGGTTGTATGGACATGCAGTATGTGAAGGGTGACTAAGCCTTGTTGCTAGGCCCTATAATTTTCTGATATTTACTCATAAAGTCAGGTTTAAGGGGGTGTTTTAGAATAATCACCCCATAGTTACCCATATTTGACATTAATTAATCATTTTTGTCTTATTCCTAGATTCGTAGATTCCTCTCTATGCTAGTTGAATTCCAAATGCACCTAGAAGTCAATACTTGCTAAAATGGGTCATGGAGTGCTTTGGAATAATCCTGGAAACTATTTTAGCAAGTCTACTTTTATTCCTGATTCCTAAAAGCGCAGTTCTACTTTTTCTGAAAGCTATCTTGCTTTACAGTAGTTTTAAGGCATAAAGGAAAAGCTAGTCTAGGAGAACTTTCCTTGTTTTTTTCCCACATCATCCTCCTTCCTTTTCTCCAAAAAAAATAATGAATGAGTTGTATTTCCATCACTTATCATATTTCTCACTTGCTTTATCCTATTCATCAGCATCTTCATATATTTGGAAAGTCTTTCTTGCACCTATGGGGGATTTGACTAGATTTAGTAAGCCTGCTTTTTTACCAATTCGAATTGAAACCTAATGCTTTAAAATATCTCATGTAATTATATATTTGAGCATCCCATTACTTCATATGGTTCGCTAATGTACACTTATTCAATACATGATTAAGTTATGCTCCAATTTTAGTCTCCTTTTGTATGAATTTTGCATGTTTGATTAGCAATTTTGTGAGTGTAATTGATCTATCACTTGGGTTCAATTTTTGAGGGTTATTTATGCCCGGAGCTGATTTTAGAGTTCTTACTTTCAGGGTTATTGGCATAGCTTGGACTATAGAGTAGTTGATGCTCATCCAAACAATCATTTATCAAAACTTTATGTGATTTGGCATGTAGGAGATTTTCTTTAGAGGAAGGACAACCTCCCCTCTCCTTCTTTAGGGGACATGCAGTTGGAGTTCTAAGGCTATTTTATTTTGTACCCTCTCCTAGAGCATTGTTTTTTTTTTGGTTTGGAACCATTGGAGTTAGATATTAGATACTAGCTTGGCTTTCACTTTTTATTTAATTATAGTGGCCTTAGAACTCCTTTGTATTGATACTTATGTATTACACATTCCTATTGACCTATATTTGGTCATTCACAGGACTTTAATAAAAGTATCTTATGTTATTTGTTGTAATCCTTGTTGCACAAGTTTGCTTCACTATGTTCTGAATAGGATTGGGTGAATGTGTTGTAGAGGTAATACCGTAATTGTTTTGTTGTACCTTATCATGGTCAAGTATTTTCGTTGTCAATATTCCAAGACCAATTGTGTTTGAGACTTTGAGTGGGGTGGGGTGATGGGAGATGTGATATCTTTATAATTTTTATAAGACATATTGTAGTAATGTTTTTTGCTGCAAGAAGATATTATTAAGGGTTGGTTTTGAGATAATGCCACCTTCATATTCTCTCCAAGTTATGTTTAAAGGAGGATGTGATGCAATCCCAACTTGAGGGGTTTATTGGACCTTTAAGATTGATTCATATATGGTTAAATCACATTAATGGTTATTGCAACTTCACCCTTTCAAGTCTTAGGGTTAAACCCTAAACCTATATATTGGTGAGGCTCTAGCCTCATTTGATGCACATATTGCACACATAATGCATTGTTATCTTTGGAATATTCTTACAAAGATGTGCTTCATTGTTTAAATCATGGTTAATTTTAGGGGCGAATAGTCGCACAAGGGCAAAATTAGGGGCACTTAGAAAATTTGGAGGGCGAATTTTTATAAAGAAATTTTTTTCGAAATTTTAAATAATTCGCTCAAAATTTAAATAAAAAATAATAGTAATTAGGGTAATAGCCCCCTTCATTTCCGGAGGGAGAGGCCAAAAAACTTATTTTGCCTCCCTGATTCCTGTAAAATTTGTTCCCATCGCCCATAGAAATCACTCGAATCTGTTAAAAATACCTTATTCGCTTGGGATTTATGGCTATGAAGATTTTTATTGGCAGTTTCGCCTTCGATTTTGGTTGTAAATCCAAAACAAGGGTATTTTCTCCCATCGATTTCCCCTTTCGAGAATATATTTGCAGAAAAATTAAAATCGTCCCTAAATCGTGGAAATGGAGTGTATTGGGAAGAATTTCGCCCTATATAATCACGTAATCTAGTTTCAGAGGTGAATACTATTCAATTTGGAACTTTGGGTTATTTGGGAGTTGCAGGTTAAGATTATTCCGAGCTTACTGGTTCAATTTGGAACTTCGGGTTATTTGGGAGCTGCAGGCTAAGATTGTTTCAAGTTTATTCATCTTTCCAGTTCAGGGGTTTCCAGTTTGAGGCCCTAGTAGCTAGAACCCGCGGTGGTAGATCAAACCCCATGCAACTTCGGATCAAGAATCAATATTAATGAAGACTTTTCAGGTTGACGCCCTAGCAGCTTGAACACACAGTTCGTAGAGAGATCAAGTAATCTTTGTTTAAATCCGGCTCACAATATGATCACAATGAAATGTAGCTTTCTGTGATTTTCAGTTTCTCTGCATCTATTCAATTTTTTTGGGTTAAGTCCATTTTCAAAATACAGGTAAATCCCAGTAACATTATGTGTGTTCTTTATCACAAATTCAAATTTTATGTCTTCTTTATTAGAAATGCTATTGGGTAAATCCCAGTAGCATTATGTGTGTTCTTTATCACAAATCCCAGTTTTTTTGGGTTAAGTCCATTTTCAAAATACGGGTAAGTCATCAGCCATCGTGGCAAGGATTATTATTTAAATATGATAGGGGTTGGGTGCAGAACCTTCTACGAATAGGTTTTGAACGATATATATTTCTTTCTTTTATGCTTAATATGATTAATATCAGTAACATGCTGTTGATTTTGGTTGTCCTATCGATTAGTATTTTTTCACTGACA